>JAAVUI010000800.1:0-56482 GCA_014899075.1 Fusarium goolgardi
TTTTTTTATTTTATTTTTTTTTTTTTTTTTTTTTTTTGCAATAACTTTAGAATTAATTATTCTCAGAACAAGCACGGTTCATTGTTAAACAAGGCTGTCACGTCATAAACTCGAGACGAGACGATTCAAACGAAAAAGTAAAAATAGACCAAATTAAGACAAGACCCCTGATCGTCGGGACTGAGACTCGTCCCGTCTCGTCAGAAAGCCAAGCCAGGGTCTCACTCCCAGTCCAAGCGGCGAAAAGACCAACAGCTGATCATGTATGACAAGTCGATACCCTAAACAAAAGTGGCATTCACTTTTGTATATAGAATCATGCCAACACACCATTCGTTGTCCTAACCAAGTGGCACGTATATTAGCATTGGTCGGATGTTTAGACCCCTTTCGCCCAGTTAGCAAACATTGTTCCTGTGGCGCGTCGTCGGTCGGTCGAAGCCGTATCACATCCCATCCCACCCTTTCTACGGGCGCCTAAGACAAGCATCTGGTTAGTCCAAAAGCTTACATCCTTCGGAAACCAACTATTGAAAAAATGGGCTGTTTAGTCTGTGGGGTACATAACTAGTAGTCGGAGGAAGAGAAGGAGGGTGAGAGACCCCTGTTGGATACATATAAACTGTGAGGCTTACCCCGTCCCAAGGTTCATACTTGATAGACACACGAGAGTGAAGCGAAGCGGGTTGATAGTGTGTCTCACCTTGATACATTCATTCCACTTTTAACATTTTATCCATTCATTTATTTACTTGGTATTTGTGTCCTTCTTTCCATCTTAAGCCTTGTAACTCTCAGCACATCTTCCTCTCCTTCACACATTCATTCCTAAAAATGAAGTCCTTCCGAACCCATCGATCAAAGTCTCTACCGAGCAACCAAACCCCCAAGAAGTCACTCTTTTCCAAAATATCCCGCCGTCTCTCTCTCAGCTCTAGAAGACGCACCGATTCAGTCCGTCTATACGACGAGAGCGATGACGATGACACAATCCAAGTGATCCCTCCAGAGGTAAACCAGGTCTTGGGTCCTAGTAGTCACAACTCCTGACTCACAACGTGATACAGCTTCAACAGCCACCCGTACCATCACGCTTCGCTCGCCGAGCCTCCCGATTCTGGTCCGTGTCTTCAGCAAACCAGTTCGACAAAGACTACTCTTCACCCCAGTCCCCAACATATCCCTCGTACGGGGGCGCATACGTCCCACGCCATGCAGCAAGCGACTTCTCCAAGACAGCCACCAACCGCCTGACCATGATGGTCGAGGCCGACGAGACGACGCTCTGCTCATACGACTACCGCACCGACGGGACCACAAGAAGCTTCAGCATGACTGACAGCGAGCCTGATGTGGATCATCGTGAGCAGGCACTCATAGCCTTGACTGCGACACGTAGCAGCACCCTTTCAAGTCAGGCGAGCAACTTGAGCAACGACCACACTTTTTTCTCAACCGACGCGACGAGTAGTGTAGATGCTAGGCATCGAAGGTCAGCAGCTGCATGGGCTGAGCTTGAACAGAGGTCGGCGGCTGTCAACCACAGGATGAGCGGCACCGATCATCTCATACCCCAACAGGGCCGCACACACAGCACTTATCTGGGCTTGCCTGGCAGCACATATGACTCGTCAAGGCCTGTAAGCTCAGTGGCCGTGAGCATTCATGAGTATGTCAGGCCCGCGCAGACTGTTAGAGCTTGGTAGCGGATGGCTGTTTGCATATAAGAGCAGCCAAGTTTGAGATGCGAAATGACTGGGGTTTTGAAATGGGCGTTATGGGCGGGCGTAATATGCAATATTGGAGTGCAAATCTGACTTGGGATTCAAGAACATGAAGAAGCCTGGACTGTTTCAAACCACAACAGACGTATCTGCGCTGATACACGATTCAAAATAAACCACATTCTTTTTTAGCTGACTGCAGGTTCTGCCATGGTACCCAAGATGAGCGAGCATCGTTAAGCGTTACCAAAACGCCCAGTCCATGAAACATGTGATGAATGTGGAACAAGCTTATTGAAGCACCAATGCAATGGGATCGTGGCATTGCCGTCGCATATATACTGAACCAACAGCCCCAAACGCCAATTTTCTCCACGCGATCGCTCGTATGGCTGAATACATGGCATCTCGTGTCTTCATGCAAGAGAAACCGCCTTCCCGTTGCGCTCAAATCAGAAACCCCTACCCAATGCACCGTAGTAAAACAGGCCGGTCCGCAGACCAATGTATACCACAAAGTATTCAAAGCATAACCATGCTCAACCAATCGACTCCAAGTCATTGGCTATTCTTGTAGATAAACAAAAGCGAGTTGTGAGCAATACTCCAGCAAACCCGCTGATCAAGAGAACCAACCATCACGCTGTGGATAGATAGTTCGTTGATTCCCTCACCGGCCCCTTTGCCAGCTGAGATAACCCAAACAGGACGCACGTCCAATATTAATACAGACAAAACACAAACGCCACCTCATGACCGCATAACTCCGGCAACTGGCCTTCTCGACGGTATCAAGATCTCCTCGTCGTCAGAGCTATCGCCCGTCTCGGCGCTGGCTTGATCAAGCATTCTCTCGATGTCCTCATCACGCAGGGACTTCCGCGTCTTCCCGTTCCCTATGCCAATACCACTTGGTAGCGAAAGTGTCCCTCGTAGTTGACTTCGTCCCCCAATCGTACGCCTTCTGGGCATGGCCCTATTTTGCGGAGGATAATGTTGCTGCTGTGGCGAATCTAAATCCATGGGTGAACCGGGAGGTGGTGGCATGGAAGAATTGTCATAAGGAGATTTTCGGACCTGCTGAGGTTGGCGTTGTGATGGCAATGGCTTCCTGGGTCCGGAAGGCAATGCGTGACGCGCCTGTGATCTGTTCATTCCAATATTTGGTGCCGATGAGCTTGGGGGAGAGAAGGCATGCTTCAAGTTGGCCGAGTTTCCCGGACTGCTCATGAATAACAATGTCTCAATAGCATCTTGTTCCCTAACGTTCTGATGCGGTGACATGAGAACAGTGTCGCCTGTAACACGAAACTTGGGTCCATGTTGAAAGGTAGCTTGTTGTCCAGGCGTATGAGGAGAGTCGGAATTTGAATGTGATAGCATGCCCGGGGTTCGATGGGGATGAGAGTTACGACGCGGGTTCACGTGCGGTGCTGACAAGGCACCAGGTCGAATAGGTGCTGGCGGTGCGAGTGATGGCTTGTGCCAGATATGATCTGGTGGTGTATGTGACTTTCGTCGCTCAGTAGCTGACGCTTGTGGTAGAGGTGCCGATGATGAAGGTGGATTGCCCATGGGTATTCGAGGGCTTGCCGATGAGCCTTGTCGGCGATGTATAGTGGACGTACTCGAGACTGGAGAAGCAGCTTGGGATGCCATATTCTCAACTTCTTCTAGTGAGTTTGACTGCCATCCGTTATTGACCTTGACCATGGCGTAGGAGAGACGCGTCCGTAATTCGTTGGATAACTAGAGACTGTGTTAGTGGCATTCCCACAAGCAGACCGGTCTTTGGCTAGAACAGAGACGCGGTCTTTGGAGGTGGTGCTTGACATACCTCTCCAATATGACCACCTGCTGATGTCCTGCTTACAGCACTTGGTGTTCTTGTATGACCTTTGACGGGACTTTGGCTTTCTGTCCGGCTTTTAACCTCACCGTCGGCCATGCGTTTCCGTGTTTTCGAATTGATCGTACCGATTCTATCCTGTGCAGCAGCAATCTCGGAGAGCTGTAATAACTGACTGTCCTGGCTTGACGGGCCAGGTGCACAGTTACTGACATCGCTCGCTGGGGGTGTGAATGCGGCGGGATCTGTCGAAATGGTTATAGTGGTGTCCTGGGAGCCAGTGTTGGAGAAGGGATGGCTCTGTGTAGAACCATCGTCGCGGTCGGTAGAAGGCCTGCGCTGCATTTTGGCGATAGCAGCTGCAACTATGGCATGTGCTGTTGTGGTTCTGGCTGTTGAATCAACAGCAGCAGAAGCAGCACCGTCGACAGGCGCAGCAGTAGTTGGCGTTGTCGACGCAATCGGGTGGGAGGCTCGCGAGAGCGCGTCGCCGGCCGGGGTTGGCAGTGGTACCGCGGTATCCCCACCTTGTCGCGCTGCTGCTCCCGTTGCTGTCTCAGTCTGAACAGTAGCGTCTAGTTGAGAGTCGAGCGTCTTGAACGGTGGAGGAGGCGCAATACGGTTATTGTTTATGGTAATTTCATGCAACGGTTGATTTGAACTCATGACGGTCAAGAGAAGCCTCCAGAGAAGGAGTTGTGAGAGTTGTTAGGGTGAAGTTCGACCGAGTCGAGTCGCTCAAGGTGGACCACAATTGTAGGGATTCCAGAACGTATAAGCCTCCGCTGTACAGGTGAACCCTTACTTTTAGGTGCTGTAGACCGACAACTGGCGTGGAGAGCCCCCCCCAGAACGATGGAAGGAAAGGGTCTAGGGTCTAAACGAAACCGCGCGGCGGGAAATCGGACTATCAAGGGAGCTTGAGAGAAACAGAGACAAGGGAAATAGTCAGGGTTTGGCAAGGGCGATGATATTTATTTATTGTTTTTGTTGTTTATTTGTGGTTGTCCTTTACTATGAGTGAGGACTGAGGATAAAATACGAATGGATATCAATAATGGGCGATCCACGTCGGGGGACGGTTTAATTTCAACAAGTAGCCATTATGGATACGAATTGAAGCCAAATGACCAAAATACTCAAGCCGCAGAAGTACTTAATTGAAGCTGCAGTCATAGCAGGTCTGGCTTGTGGGAAGGACAGATAAATCCCACGCGGTCTGATACGCGACTTTCTTGACTCTGATCAGTGTAAAATACCCTTAAAGTGTGCGCTTGTATGGAGACCCAAGACGTTCTGTGCTCACAAGGTTGCCCGAGCCGAAATCTGCTAAAGATACACTAAAGCTTTAGTGGCTGCAGGGCCATTTGCAGAGCGCTCATCCGCTGTAGGTTTAATTGAGGTGCTGTAATATCTGTACAGATGGCATGGATTCTCTTCCGGTGATACCGCCTATGTCGCGGGCGTGAACACTTCCAACGGTACCTTGAGATGATGGAAGTACAGATACAGTAATACTGAGTACGTGTGAGCAACTTAACACACCTGTTCGGTTGACGTGCAGATACACCCTGGTCATGATCCGAGATGCCAATAAAACACTCACTCTCCGGTCATGCAGCTCGAAAATATTAAAAGCCGCGTGGCGCTGCAAGGTTTTGTGAGGACTTTTGCGAGACATTGACAGATAGATAGATGGACGAATTTGGACAACACGTGTAGGCATCAACAAAGAGGACACGATATTGTTGTTTGACTGCCTACAACGACGTAAAATGTTGCAGGTAATCGTCATCACAAATCACCTCTCACCAGAATATTGATCACAATGAGTGCGACAACTGACTCCACCCCTGTAACCCCAACTTCATTTTCCCCCTCCCTCCGTGGATCATGGATGACAACCAGACCCATGACACGCTTGGGCCAGAAAAGCGTTTATGACGCGAGATCACGTGCTCATCAGATCGAGTAAACAGTGGAGATTGATAAGACAAGGATAATGCCTTAACGATGAAACTGTGACTGTTATACTCTATCGTCTGCACTCGCCTCTCAATCAATGTTCTATTCGTGATGTTCGTAATACATTGTCTATGTCGCTCAAACAGCTAGTCATCAGTTCTATCATGATTGCCAACACTATCTTGACACTCTAAAATTAACTATATAGATAGCTCACCCACAGGCTGGTTCGTCACCTCCACCATGTCCATAGACACCTCCGTCCAGAATCACTCCCTCGTTGTTATCAAGGTCATGCTGAACACGCTGCCATCCCTTCTTTCTTCGTGATTCCCTTCCCTCTACTTCAGCACCCTTGCCCTTGGCGTCAAAGACAGGCTTGATCAGAGATCCAAGCAGAGGATTACCGCTGAAGGCTCCACCATTTCTTCCACGACCCTTATTCCCCGACGTATCTTCCAGAGTGCCATTATTAACCTCATTATCAATCACCTCGTCTTCAGATTCAGGTGTAACAGGTCGTTCGACCGCTGCCATCCTGCGAACAACCTTGCCTCCCACCACGTCAATGCTTACAACTTGCTTTCGCTTCTCGTAGTCTGGTCGTGCGCTCCACTCCATCTCGCGAAGGACTTTCTGTTGTCGCTTCAATTCTCGTGCTCGCTCCTCGGGAGTTGCCCACATGCTGCCCGTTCCTGTAAGCGCTCCGCCAACGTCAAAATCGGCCGCCTCGTCACGGACGGTAGTTCGCTTGGCATTTTGTGCTTGGAAGTTCAAAAGCTTGTCACGATGAGCGCGAGCCTTGGCCTCAGATTCACTGAGTGAGGGACCATCATTTCCACGTGGTTGAGTGAACGGTGCCGGTGTCTTGGCTACATCAGCACGACGATTGGCATCGCGGTTGGCAGCCTGTCGTTCACGTCCTCGCTCGTCTTTAAGTTCTCGTACCATCGCTTGAACGTCATCTGATGTGAGAAGAGGAGTGCCACAATAGGTGCAAGGTCCCAAACCCTCCTTCATGCAAATAACCTTGCCACAGGAGAGACAATTGGGTGCTGCGCCCTGAAGAGGATGCCTCGTAGCGACACAGTTGCATTTTCTAGACCTGGAGTTATCCAGTGTGGGGTTCGTCGAGATTTCAAGCGCTCGAATAGCTGCATCCAGGTCAGATATGGCGGTCGATGCTCCAGCCATGGGCAAGCCTCCGGCTATGGATATCTTTGTGGTTGCAGCTGGCTTCGGCGTAGAACTGCGCGAGGTAGGAGTCGACTTGGTCTTAGACTTGGACGGCCCTTCTCCAATTAGGTAGCCGGCTGAGGCATGCTGTTTGGGGAGAGGCTTTGCGGCAGGCTTAGGGTCAGGTTTAGGGGTGGTCGATCGCGAGGCATTGTTACTGCTGGGTGCGCTCGGCCGTTGAGGAATGTAGTCGAGGCTCAGGTCCTTCTTGCTGTATGTTGTACCCGCTGGCGCAGCGTATTCACCCACTTGTCTCGCTTGAGGTGTGTGGATATTTGCCTTGTTCTTTTTCGGTTGTCGTTTTGCCTTTGGTACGGCCTTGACATTCTGCGACTCGGGTTCAGGCGGTGCAGTGACATTGGAGTACGAAGAGCTACCAGGCGCTGATATTTGCCTCCGAGAGTTGAATGACGATATGAACTCAATCGCTTGGGGTGAGTCTCCTAGTAGATTTCCGAAATGATCTGCTGCTTCTGCTGTGGAGAGAGTAGAGGCGTAATCGAGGACCTGCTTGAGCTCATCATCAGGAAGCGGTAACAGCTGCGAGAGCTGCGCAATAGACATGGTGTGTGACTTTGGAAGAATGACAATTGTGATATGTGCTCCCGAGTATTCCACAAGTTTAGATATTTCTTCCCCAGGGATTTGAGGTTAGAAAAAAGTCGAAAATGAATATTGACGTCGTTGAAAGAGAGAGCTTGGAGCTCCCCACCAGACCGACCGTCTTAGCCCCTCCAAAATCTACAGCATACTGTTTGCTGACTCACTCGCCGAAATTCGACCTGCACCCCCATATTCCGTCTCATAGCGATCACTAATAATGCTTGAGAAAAGGCTTGGCGTTTCATCAGTAAATTATTCAGAACGGTTGTTTAAAGGCAATAAAGGTGTGTTGATTGAAAGATCCACTGTTCGCAACAGGAACAGACTTCATAAGCACATGCTTTGTAGAGGTAAGATGTTATGAGAATCGGCTGGTATGGTCCTCTGGTGGGATTTCCGAACTCCGTACACGTGCTTTCAGAAAATGCATAGCAACTCCAAATCTTCCCGAAATATGCCGTCGTTGATGATGGTGAACTGTCTGGGCTGTCGCGGTTCTTTGTGTTGCTTGGGTACAGGGTTGGTTGGTAGCTGCCGGGTGAATGGATAAGTGAATGAATGGTTTTGAAGCGAGCCAACCAGGGAAGTGACAGACAGTACTTGGCGATGATATGTCTCTTGTTCTCCACCAGATCGTGAAATAAGATCAAAACAAATCCACTAGAACAGCTTGAATAAGATGGTGAGTAGCATTTGCAGTAGCGTTTGGTCAACTGTGTGTGGCTGCTCTACAACAGCTGATCAAACATTTTTGCTTAACGAACTTGGTTACCACCTGTATTTGTAAGTGAGTTGGTCTAGACACATTCTTCCTTGGGGCTTTTTATAGGTTTCTCCTATGAGTAATTTACTTTTATTAATAGGTAGCTATGTCTGACATATTGTTTCCCTCTAATATCCTTCCCATCATAATGAGAGATAATTTGCCTGTTCTATAGACTGCTATTTATTTCATCATCAGTTGCTGGCCCGTTGCTCCGTGCTTTCAAAATACCGAGTGTCCTCCGTGCTGGCCAGTCAGCTCGATGCGCTAAACCCAACATGGTATAATCAGCGTTGACCTGCCTTGCGTTGAATGGAGCTTCCCCATCCCACTTGTCTTGTCCTCCTCCTTCCGGCTATTCCTCCCCGTATTTAAAGTGCTCATCGCCAACTTCTTCTTCTTTCCACCCCCATCCCGTCCTTTTTCACCCTTTTTACCAATTGAACTTTTTCTCAATCGCAAAAATGTTCGCCGCTTCCCGCATCCAGCGCCGTGCTTTCTCCGCCACCGCCCGGGACGTAAGTTAATACCCCTCTTACATTGCGCATTGCTTTATCCAGCTTGGCTTTTTTCCTCTTCACCGACCGAGACCGGCCCGGTTTGTTGAGAAGCCATCATGAAGTCATCCTTCGGCTTTGCAGTTGCTAGCACAGCTTCAATCCTGCTCGACAATGTACTGACTGCAATGTATAGCTTTCCAAGGTCACCGTTCTCGGTGCTGCTGGTGGTATCGGCCAACCTCTCTCTCTCCTCCTCAAGATGAACCCCCGCGTCACTGACCTCGCCCTCTACGATATCCGTGGCGGACCCGGTGTTGCTGCTGACATCTCCCACGTCAACACCAAGTCCACCGTCAAGGGCTACGAGCCCAACGCTGCTGGTCTCAAGGAGGCTCTCTCCGGTGCTGAGGTCGTCCTCATCCCCGCTGGTGTCCCCCGCAAGCCCGGTATGACCCGTGACGATCTTTTCAACACCAACGCCTCTATCGTCCGTGACCTCGCCAAGGCCGCCGCTGAGGCTGCCCCCAAGGCCAAGCTCCTGATCATCTCCAACCCCGTCAACTCTACCGTCCCCATCGTCAAGGAGGTTTTCAAGGCTGCCGGTGTCTACAACCCCAAGACCCTCTTCGGTGTCACCACCCTCGATGTTGTCCGTGCCTCCCGATTCGTTTCCGAGATCAAGGGCACCGACCCCAAGGACGAGAACATCACCGTCGTTGGTGGCCACTCCGGTGTCACCATCGTCCCTCTCTTCTCTCAGTCCAACCACCCTGACCTCTCCTCCAACGCTGAGCTCGTCAAGCGTGTCCAGTTCGGTGGTGATGAGGTCGTCAAGGCCAAGGACGGTGCTGGCTCTGCCACTCTCTCCATGGCCATGGCTGGTGCTCGCATGGCTGACTCCGTCCTCCGCGCCGTCCAGGGCGAGAAGGGTGTCAAGGAGCCCGCTTTCGTCGAGTCTCCTCTCTACAAGGACCAGGGCATTGAGTTCTTCAGCTCTCAGGTCGAGCTCGGCCCCGAGGGTGTTGACAAGATCCACCCTCTCGGCAAGCTCGACGCCAACGAGGAGAAGCTCGTTGACGCCGCTCTCGTCGACCTCAAGAAGAACATTGAGAAGGGTGTTGCCTTCGTTGCCTCCAACCCTCCCAAATAAGTTACTTGAGCTCTATTCGAGTTAATAGAGGATGCCGTAGCTTAAAACACTATGCGTCCTGGTGAAAAGGGGGAAATTGAAGACGGAAGATCTGTCGTGGCACAGATGTCTTTCTGAGGATTGGGTAAGAAGACTGAGGCGTATAAGCGATTGATATACCTATGTTTTCCTTCCCATTGTTCTACCACCATAGACTTGGAAACGAGTCTTGTCTGTACCATAGCCATGAATGAAAAAAATACCCAACACAAATTGCGTTTCCAGATGAGACTGAACTTGATAGCAACATGTAATCAAGATAATGCGGTATGATCGCACCTTGGACATGATATTTCCGACAATTAGATAACTACAACTGCAAGCAGTAATCAACATTGTATGTTACAAAGTGAGAACATCAAGATCCTGCTCCAGTTGATGTAGTCAAATCGTACCAACATTATAGCCCCCCCAGATAACATCAGACTCAATATGGACATGTCGCAACTAACTGCAAAGAGCACAGCATTGAACAAGTGGGATGAGAACGATTGGCTATTATGTATATCAAGTCTAACTCCCCCGAGAATAATGTACATCTACTACATCTCCGGCAGACTCGGACTTCTGCATGCTCACTTCTCATCTCCAATAACTCCTCCTTCTGAAGTCTAATAAATGCTTATTCTAAAGCCCTTCATCTGCTCTAAACCCCAAAAGAGAACCAACTCTTCTCGTACACAAATTTGAGGTGTTGCTGCCAGACCCTATCTTTAGGTCCTTCCAGCTCTCCACTCCTCAATCTTTCTTCGTCGCTCCTCGACCTTGCGCTCAAACTCGGCCACCTTCTCGAGTCTCTTCTTCTCCTCTTCCTCTTCCTTCTTCTTCTGCACAACAGCACGACGGACAGCCTCACGCTCGAGCTGCTCGGGTCGTCGCTCGGCGATATCGCGGGGTCGGTAGTCGCTGAAGAACTTCTTGAGACCGACCTCGATGATCCAGCAGGCTGCATAGTCGATGACCATGACGGCTGTCATGTTGGTCTTGAACTCCTCGGAGAAGGGGACGAGCTTCATGCCCTCGTTGATGTCGGGGAAGAGCTCGAGAGCACAGGCGAAAGCAAGACCGGAAACACCGACGATACCGTAAAACATACCCTTGTTCTCGGAGAGAGACTCACGGAAGGGACGGCCCTGGTAGTTGATGGCGAAGGTGGAAATTTGCTGGATGAGCTGGAGGAGGTAGACGGCCGAATTGAGCAGTGAGGGGGAGAATTCAGCCTCAAGATCAACATCATCTGAGCGACTGTAAACTGTTAGCTTTTTGTTTTAGTATCTCTAATGATATGATAACTTACGGAGCAAGTCTATCGCAAAGGCGGGCGATGTAGATCAGAGTGGCGATGTGAACAGCAAACTGTCCCAGAATGGAACCGATGATGTAAACGTTGAAGATGTTGGGCTGAGGACGTTCCTTGCTGAGACCCTCGACGACACGCGCACGAGAGATACTGAGGAAGCAAACGGACATGAGCATACCACTGATGGTGTACTGCGTGTCACCAAACTTAATACCTTCGAGATACAGAACGGACAAAGAGTAGGCGGTAATAAGACAATTGAGGGCAAGGATCTTGTACATCTGGATGGTGGCGACGAGAGTGCAACGACCTTGACGGATGATGTTGGGCACCGCAACGACGTTTCGCAGCTTGGAAGTGAAGGGAGCAGCGACAGAGGCATCACCGAGCTTCAGAGTAGGTGGCTCATCGTCTCCTAATTCAGCCTCCATCATACCAGAAGCAAGCTTGTCGGCAAATCCAGCGGCCTTCTTCTGAGCCTCAGTCTGACGGTTGTTGGGGCCTGCATCCATAAGAGCTTGAGCACCGGGAGAAGTGATGGTTTCGAAGTTGTCGTGACCTTGAGACTTGGCGTATTCCTCGGGAGTCATGCCCTTCTTTTGAGCCTCACGCTCAATAGCCTTTTGGAACTGAGGGTTCTGGGGTCCAGGGGGGTACAGGTGGGCAATCATAGCAGGAACAGGAGGAGCGGGCTGGTTGAAGCGCTTCATGAGATCAACTTGCTTCTGATACATCTCCTTCATCTTGGTGTTGCGGGAGTGCTCGGCAATACGGGTGAGATCCTCAGGAGTTCCGTTCAACAATGCGATACCGATGTGAGCCTGCTTCAGAGCGCCAACATCGTTGGTACCGTCACCAGCCATCAGAGTGTAGTAACCCATATCCTTGAGACCGAGGAGAATGTCTTCCTTTTGCTTGGGGGAAACACGGGCGTAGACCCAGGTGTAGCGGAGGATATCGTTCCAAGCAACCTGGCCCTTGAACTTGGCAAGAGCATAACCAGTGACACAGATATCCTTGGAACGAATAATCTCGGGATCGATGTGCTTGGTAGGATCAACCTTGATGCTGACCTTGTCATCGACACTTCTCCAGATAAGCTGGTCACCATTGGAGTTATCTTCAGGGGCATCGAGGATGAGAACATCACGGTCAACGATCTCGACCTCGCGGGCGACATGGACAGCGGTAAGAGGGTTGTCTCCAGTAATCATGACAACACGGTGGCTGCTCTCGTTCAACATCTGAACAGCCTCCTTGGCATCATCCTTAAGAGGGCAGTGCAAGACGAGGAAACCAGCGAAAGTCAACTCAGACTCAACCTTCTCACGCTTAAGATCGTTGATCTTGCCAGAACCAAGCTCGGTGTCGACAGTGAGTTGCTTGTAAGCGAGAGCCAGAACACGGGAGCCCTTGCGAGTAAAGTACTTGTAGGTCTCTTCGTAATCTTCGGGAACAACCTTGAGCATCTTTTGAATGGTCTCGGGCGCACCCTTGACACCAGCGAAAGTACCCTTGACCTTGCGTCCAGTCTTGATGTCATTTCCGTGAACCATGGCGACAGAGCTCTGACGCTTGAGGGCAGAAGAGAATTGGAATCGACGCTTGATCTGGACGGTACCGTGAGTGGTACCAGCCTTGTTGGTGCTCATGAGAGTATCGTTGCGACCAAGAGTCCATCCAAGAGAGGTCAGAGTAGCCTTTTCCATAGGATCACCGACAATGTCTCCCTCATCAAGTTTGACAAGGGCATGTGCGGTAGCGAGAACCAACTTGGTTTCCAGAGAAGCGTCAGTGACAGCAGTCATGGTGGAGTGGGCACCATCTGCCTCCTTGGTATCCTTGATTTCGTCTTCGTGTCCAAGAGCCAATCCTGCGATACCCTCAACGACGAGATCCTCGCCAGTCAAAGTACCGGTCTTGTCGAAGCAAGCCACATCAACACGACCAGCGTAGGGAATTCGGAAGGGCTCAGTACAGAAGATAGCCAGCTTAGCCAAAGCAGCCAGACTGGTGTTGACGGCGAGACTCAGCTCCATGGGCAGCTCAGGAGGAACAACACTGGTGACGATCAAGACACAGTCAAGCATAAGCTTGGAACGCTTGCGGTCCTTGCGAACACCCTCATCCCAAACATACCAAGCGGCAGCAATGGCGAAGATCAAGAGGAAAAGAATGAAGAACAAAGCCTCGGCGTTGTTGGCAGAAACTCGCTCAGTAGAGTAGATCATGGTTCGGACAAGGTTACCCTGAGAAGTCTCGAAACCGGTCTTCATGACAATGGCCATAGCACCGTTATCGGGGGGAGTAGGAACACCGGAGGCAAGCTTGGGCTTCTCTTGGTCAGGGTTTCCGTGGGTGATCTGGAGGACCTTGGTACCACCCCAGAGGAAAGCATTCTTGTCAAGACCCTCAACATCCAGGGGAGCATCGGCGGGACGAAGTTGGATCGAATCCTTGAGGAGAGGAGTACTCTCACCAGAAAGCATAGCCTCGTTGACGATAGCAGTGCCCTCGACCAGAAGCATATCACAAGCGACACCACTGTCCTCCTTGGTTCGGTTGACAGAGACGAGATCACCAGGAATGAGCTGGTCACTCTGAACCTCAGTCCACTTGCCCAGACGGAAAACCCACATGTCGTAAGGCTTGATGCTCATACCACGGAACTCATTGAGAGTGCGCTGACGCTGCCAAACGACAGTACTCTCGAAAACGACGAGCATGAAGAGAGTGAAGAGCGAATAGTACCAGTACTCGTCGAGCATCCAAAGTCCAACACAGAAGATCTGGAAGACGAAGAACGGGGCAACGGCATGCTCCTTGAACAACTCGGTGAAGGTGGGAACAGGGATATCGAAGGTGTTGGTTCCATAGTGCTGTTCAACTCGCGACAACTCGGTCTGGGTTTGGTGACCCTTTGAGCTTTGGAAGTGACCGATAGAAGGCTTGGGCTCGGCATCGATATCGTACTTGAGGGTGTGGAAGGTCTTGGTAGCGGAATCGTAGAGGAAGCGACGCTTCTGGAAAAGGAACGAGGTGTTGAGCTTGCCACCAGCCTATCATAACGAAGTTAGCAATTGTTTGAGGTGTTTCTCAGGACCAGAATCTCCCCCCACCTTATCGCGGATGAGCTTGCAAATCTCAGCGGTACCAGCGTTCGCAATAGGAATGACCTTGATCAAAAGGGCATCCTCAACATCTTTTGCCTTTGAAGCGGTGAACTTGCCCTCAAGGTCAACGCTCCAGTGTGTGCTGAGCCAAGTGAGGGACTGGAAAGTGATGATAGTGCCGACCCAGACAACTGTCCATTCCTCAGCGCCAATGTACTTTCCGTAGAGCTCGGGGCTCAAGTAAAAGGCGAAGAAGATGGGCCACACGATGGTGAAGGGCCAAATGTAGGCATGAAGGTAGAAAGATAACGGGCGCAGCAGCTCGGCGTTCTTAATTTGGGGGTTGTCGACGAGGGGCGCCATGATGGGCGATTGGGGGGTTGAGACGGTTTGTCTCTATATGGGGAGATTTTTGTTGAATGTCGACTTATATCATTAGGTGAGGATGTATACCTCTTGTCGAGTTGTTGTCGCCAAAGTGGCCGTATTTCCTAATTTCTTGGTTGCAACCTACAAGTCGCGATCTGTACTTTTCGTCAAGGTAATCGATGGTTTACCCACGCCGCCACGCTATGCTTAGTACGGGGCAAGACCGGCGGACCGGCGACTCGGAGCTTGCCATTCACCGATAAGCGTCACGTGACTAGCATAATTGTGATAATCTCAAGTTTCCAAATGTGTCCATTACCTTCTTAATAGCCTGAGGTGCGTTCAAGTCTACTCCGTAGACTTCTCACACTAGATAAGCTGCTTACACCGGTACAATGCTCTATTAAGTGTCATGGATGGAACCGTTAGTAATAACCAGTAGCATTTCTGATGTCTGTTGGGCCGAGTTGGCTACCCGGGAGCTGAAAGTCTAGACAATTCGTCAAGTATTTTATCCAGCCTACCTTTAAATATTTAAATGCCAGTACAATGCTGTATCTATTTCCGTTTAATCCATTTCAGTTGGCTCTTAATCTCGAGATATGATTTCTCTATAGTGATCCTAACTCGCAGTATAGAGATTGCTAGAGTGTTGGTCCAAACGAGCTGTCCAAACGATGACCCGTACGAGCGACCCAATTCAACCTACGACTCTCCCCATGAACGTTATTTTGCACAACTATATAACCGAACGGCGGGTAAGCTTGGAAAAGAAGCCGGTTTGGATAGCACCTTTTGGTCTCGACAGTAACATTCCGAGGCATTAGCCCCTCAAGGACATTGACTCCCAAGTTTAGTCTAACCGGGTCTTGGTATTTCTATAAAGACTTCAACGTCTCTCTTATATTGCTAGACAAATAACTGCAAATGTACGCTTTAACAATATGCCTTTAACTAGTCTCCAATACGATTCCGAATTCGCCGAGGCATTGGCTCTCATCAAATCCGGCCGCCCTTCGATCCCTCCCGAGACAGCCCTAGACATTCGCCGTAACAATCACGCCTTATTTGCCAAAGTATTCCCCAAACCACCATCTTCAGATATCATCCAGCAGACGGACTACAGCGTTGAAAGTTACGATGATGCGCAGATACTTCTGCGCCGTTATGTCAAACCGGACATTCTCAACGCTAAAAAACCTTAACCCGCAGTCCTAGCAATCCATGGAGGCGGGTTTGTCTCAGGCGTTGTAGAAATATGTGGTGGACTTAACGCAGAAACGGCACTTCAAACAAACAGGCCAGTGTTTGTAGTTGGCTACCGTCTTGCGCCTGAATATCCCTTTCCCGCAGCGGTGGAGGACAGCTTCGCAGCGCTCATGTATCTCCCGGAGCATGCAGCAGAGCTCAACATCGACCCTCGGCGCATCTGCGTACAAGGAGAAAGTGCTGGCTGTGGTATAGCTGTGGGAACTGCGCTCATGGCCAGAGACAGAGAGCTCAACCCCTCACTAGCAAAGTTGATAGCTATTACCCCCGAGTTGGATGATCGAACATGCCATGCGGCAGACACGGAGTTTCTCAAGTTCACCACGTGGACTCCACGCCACGATAAACTCGCTTGGGAAGCATACGTAGGACAAGACAAAGCTGGCAAGGCAGAAGCAGATGTTTCACCTTATGCGGCACCAGCGAGGGCGAAAAGCTATAAGGGACTTCCTTCGATGTACGTTGATGTCGGCACGCTGGACTTGTTCTGAGACGAGGACTTGGAGTTTGTAAAGAGGCTGATGGAGGGTAATGTCGAGGTTGAGTTTCACCTCTGGCCTGGTGTACCTCGTGTATTTGAATTCCTGGGACCTGGGACGAGATGGCATCAGCCAGCCAAGGCAGCGCGAAATGATGCACTCCTGCGGTTCTAGGTCTATATTGTACGGTATATGAACCAAGTTGTTTAGATGTGGTGATGTTAGGTTATAGAAGTTATTGGCTACCCATGAGCTATTGAAGATATAGAGATTTATGCTTTCCTAGGAAGCTAACAAGCAGCTCAGACATCTTCTCAGGCTGATCCTCAGGTGAAAAATGCCCAGCATCGTTTAAAAGAGTAAGCTCCGATCCAGGAATTGCACCGTGGAGTTTATGAGCCCAATCAACTACTTGCCATACATCATCCGCACCCCATATCAACTGCACGGGTAGCTTGTCTAGTTCTCCGAGACGTGGTGCCACCTCCATTGTGTGTTTCGGATCATAGTGTCGAACTTGATGCTCAAACAGACTGGGTTGCCCGATTGGATTGGAGATGTAGTCGAGATAAGTGTCGAGACTCGACTCCTCGAACTTTGTCGGGTTTTTGACTGCGGATAGCAACCATTCCCTAAAGTGGGCTCGATGTTCGTCGCTATTCGTCTTGATAAGGGATTCAAGGCCGTTTCGCATCTGCTCCTTTGTTCGTTTGGAGGGATAGCTGTCGAAGCTCACGACATCGATGAGCGTGAGAGACAAGACTCTTTGGGGTGAAAAGACAGAGAAGCGCTGAGCAATACCGCCCCCAATGTCATGAGCAACAATATGTATCTTCTCCAAACCCCACAGTTCTAAAAGGCCTTCTAGAACAGAAACCTGACCTGTCATGGAGGTATCAACGGCTAGGTTCCACGGACGTTCTGAAAGACCGAATCCAAGAAGGTCAAAAACGTGGACTTTGTAACCGGTGTCGACGAGATTGGGGACGATGTTGCGCCAAATGAGGGATGAGGATGGTGTGCCGTGAAGAAGAACGACAGGTTTGCCCTTGCCATAGACACCATAAGCGACACGGCTTCCATTGATGAGGGCGTTCTCTGTGGCAATTGGATTGAGCATGATTGATAACTTGTGACTGGTGAGTCTGAAGATGGCAATGTGATTCTTTGCCGGGTTCTTATACTCATGGATTAATAATGTCTGGCATGTCGTCTCAAGGGCGCATGTGCCAATGACTAGGCGATAAAGCCAAGATGACGAAACTTAACTGATGAGCAGTAAAGTGGAGTTGATAACCCTGAGTAGGGAACCAGGAAAAACTTCGTAACCTGCAACTATGAACTGGATAGCTTTGGTGGCTCCTCAATCGGCTATCGTCCTCTCTATGAATCGAACCTTGACACCCGTCAACATGGACAGGAAATATGAACGATTCTCATCCTCAGGTGGCACAACAGCCTCAATCCTAAACTCCTTTACAAGAGCCGGAATGACCTTGAAGACTACCAGTTCTGCCAGATGCCGGCCAGGGCATGTTCTCGCGCCACCGCCCCAGCTCAGGCTTACACGCTCCATGTTGCGCGCTGCGTCAGGGTCTGCGGTCAACCAGCGGTCTAGCCTGAACTCATCACAGTCGGTGCCGAAGATATCTGGATTTCGATGAAGTGCTACAGGGTTGCAGCCAACTGTTGTGTTGGGCGGGAAATAGTAATTGTGCAGATGAAGACCACCTGCAGGAACTTTACGCGGCAAGGACATGCTGATGACGGGATATAAGCGTTTGGCTTCTTTGATGAGCGATTGTGTCTCTGGTAAACGTGCCGCAGTGGAGTAATCAGCTGGGTTGTGTATTTCCAGGATCTCACGGGATACTTGTTCTTGAATATCGCCATTTGAGCCAAGCATGGCGATTATAGACGTTAGAGTTGATGCCATTGTCTCGTGGCCAGCACCAAAGTTAGTGATCACCATCTTTCGAAGATAATTGACAGAAAATTCAGGCTTGGACTTGTGTAACTGGATGAGATCTTTCAGAAGATCTTGACGATCATCTTTATGGTGTTTGGATCGCGTGGCCGCGTTGATACGTCGCGACGCTCTCTTGCCAACATCCTATAGAGCATTAGTATCATGCCAGAGAATGACAGTAGGGGCGAGCCTACAGGAAAGAAAGGCCGGAAGTCTTTTGGGGGCTGGAAATTGACGCCCCAGATGGTACTAAAGAGCCGTCCGATTGACTTTGACAAGAACTCAAGTTTGGCAGCCAGAGGAAATAGTCCAAAGACACTCTTTCGTCTCCAACCATGGTAAGCATGAGTGCCAGAGCCATTGTCGGTACCATTCTGCAACATGCCGGGTGACCATGAGAGAACGATAGCGCCGAGACATTCGACAGCGATGATGTGCATCCATTCGTTGAGTTCGACCTGTGCACCCTTCAAACTCTTCAATTTGGCCACGGTGCGTGTGAGAACCTCATCGACAGCAGCTTCATACTGGATGAGACTGGAAGTTTGGTAGACTGGGCCGATGAGGCGACGTTGCAGACGGTAGCGTCGCACGTCTCTCTCGGATAAAAGATCGAGAGTGTCTGGGAATTCAGGGTTGAGCTGCCAGTTGATATGAGGTTTGTTAAGAGCGGTTGCCACTACTAAAGTTAGCTAGCACTCAATCTTTGGTCTGAGAACAGTTGATCATACAGTAAAAGTCTGACTTTTCATAACCACTGCCACTGCCTTTGGAGTATGTCAGTCTGTATATAGGTGTTTCGGTGACCACGGCACGTACTGTAAATAGCATGAAAAGCTTCCTTGCTATTAAACCAGACTTCATTCGGCCCAACGCGCACAGCAGGACCATACTTTCTGTGCAGAGCCTTGCCCAGGTACGCCATCCGTCCATTTCGAGCATTGCAAGCGTGCCAGAAGCTTGAAACGGCAGCGAGTCTGGGTCCAGGGACATGCGCCAGAGGGTGTAAGTATAGTCTGTAAATAGCGATTGAAGCCACCAACACCAAGAAGGAACAAATAATTCTGCCAAGGGCGTTAACCAATAGACTACCTAGGGTATTCATCCAAGTAAAGAAAAGAGAGAGATCCATGACCGTGGCTGATGAAGCATCACAGCGAGCGACATGTGCTTGTAGGAAGTGATACGTGAAGGAGTGAAGTTATTAGTTGTGTTGCTTGAATGAAAAAAAGTTGACATCCCCACCCACATTCTCATTCTCATTCTCATTCACACCAGCTTGAAGCCAAATCACCTCAACACAAATAAAATCTAAATTATTATAATTATTCACACTTATAAGTTTATATGTATCAATCACAATCTAGGGTATACAATTTATAGCTTTTACCGCTCCCTCTAACCTTCACTCATCCTTTCTTAATGAACCTTTCAAGGCGCTTGGTTTGCCTTGTCCCTTCTCTCCCTTTTAACCTTCAACTCCTGTCTCCATTTCGTTCCCCGAACCATCAAAACGACCAAGATGGGACATCCAAGGATATATAGTCCTCCAACAAGTGTAAAAGCCCATCCCACACCCATCGCATCAATCATGGGTATAATCGCCGCACTGGCTCCAGCTCCCACGAGACAGCGCGTCAAGTTGTTCGCCGCACTTGCAGTCCCTGGCTTTCCAGGATGGATGTCGATCAGCAAAGAATTAGTAGTGTTGTTGAATCCAACGATACCCACGCCCATCAGTGCGCTAATAACACATGGTACAGCGACGTTCGTCTTGGCGTCGACTGCCCAGCCCCAGCCGATTACCATGACTGCTGCGAGTATAAGGAGAGGAAAGCCAATCTCGAGACGAGCGCGCTCAATAGGGAAAGAAGAAAGGTCCTGTTGCTTGCTTCGCTCGTATGGAATACCAAGCTTATCGCAGTGACGCTTGTAGTTTCGGTTTGTAAAAGCGCCTACGATAAATGCTGCGATGATCGATCCAGCTGCTATAGGAAGAAACATCAGTCCATTTTGAACTTCATTGAAGCCATAAATGTCTGCGAAGAGGAAGGGCATGGCGGTAGCTACGCAGTAGAACCCCGCAAAGCATATGCTACTGAATCCGAGAAGAAGGCCTGTCTCTTTCTCAAAGAGCATGAGGACTGATTCAAGAACGTTGGGTGCTTTGAACTTGAACTTGTTGGAAGTTGATGCCGTAGAAACTTGTCGACTCAGACCAGCTTTGTCAGACTCAGCTCGCCTACGTCGCAGTTTGAGAATTTGGAGTCCGGAACGGTACATCAAAGGTGGACTGATGGAGCCATCACCGACAACATGACGACAAGTCTCGGGGTAAAAGATGACGATGAGGAAGAGGCCAACACAGGAGAATATGGCGAGAAACCAGAATATGGATCGCCAGCCCAGATATTCAGCAAGCAAACCACCAATGACTGGACCCAAAGAAGGACCAAGGACACTGGGAACAGCTGTTATACCGATATACTGCCCTCGCTCAGCAGAAGTGACAACATCGGCCACCACGGCAAAGCAAAGCGCAACGGTACTAGCAGAACCAGCAGATTGTAAACATCGAAGACCAAGTAAAGCACCATAACTGGGTGCAAGAGCAAGACCAATATTGGCAGCGATGTAAATGGTGAAGCACACGACATACGCAGGTCTTCTACCACCGCTATCCGCAAGTGATCCGATAAACATGGGCGTGATTCCTTGAAATATCATATAAGTCGTGACAGTTAGATTGATCCGAGAGGTAGTGACACCCAGATCTTTGGCTATTGCTGGTAGAGCGGGGAAATAAATCTGAGCCGTCATGGGCGACAACAAAGCCGTTGTGGCAGCAGCCAAAACGATCAGGCGTTTTTGCCATATTGTGAAGCTCGAGTAAGGAGTATCGACTTCTGTGTCTGTATCAGGTTGTTGCTTTTCGTTGTCTTGGCAGGGAGATGGTGTATGTACACTCTCAATATCATATTTGTGATCTGCAGTGGTGGCGCTCATCTTCCCAGTAGTTTTGGGATAATGTTGAAATGAATGAGGGATGGCATTTTAACCGGCGGAAAACAGAAAATCTATGAGATCAAGGACAAATTAAATAAACCCATCAGAGATGCAACTAAATTGTTAAACATGCCGACCTTTGCTTGGGTGATATGATAAGTGGGTTTGTCCACATCGTTTCGGTGCCGACTCGGCAGACCGCTTGTGAGTGAGTGTCACTCAGTATCAGTATACTTACAGGGACTATGTATCAAAAGATGTTTCTGGATTGGTCACTTGAACCATTGCCCAATGGAGTTTGACTTGGTTTATGTCCGGTGTAAGAGCCCGGTTGACTCAATCCGTTGTTGTGTATCTTATATTCGGCACCGACTGCGGGATGACTCAGTTTGTGCTGGAAGAACATGTCATTTACCAGTATGTCCTTCTTCTTTTCGTATCTCCGCCGACTGAAAGATCGGGACAGGATACAACCTCCCGTTTCCGTTTGTCTTTGCCTTTATCTCGAGAATCCACTCCCATCGTGTCATCCGGCATGCCCTCATTATGCTGTACCCCCTGATATTGGTCCAGATCAATGTCTACCAGCCATGGGACTTTGTCGAATCGTCCAACTCCCATAAGTGCAGCATTGACAAACATGGTCTCGCCAGATTGAACTGGTCTACCATCGGGATTGCAGTGGCAGTACCGTTGTGACCTATACAGCTCCATCCTCTCTTCTCTCTCTTTCTTATCCTCCCGAGACTCAAACTTGGAGCCACTCAACCGTGCCCAATTCTCAACCGCAAAAGATTTGTCGTTATCGATGTCGCTAAAATGTCGAGGAATCTCCGACAAATTAGGCCTCCACGACACCAGCTTCGCACCCCAGCTCTCGTGAACATGTCCGAAGCAATGGATCCGTGGTTGGGCTCTTGCAACTGCAGCGAATAACTGCGGACATCCGATACGTTCCTTTCTCAAAGTCATATCCATGATTCCGTGCGGCGGACCGTGTGTTACAACAATATCGGTCCCTTGTTTGATGTCGAAATCGTGAATGCCATCGTACTGGAAGCCCCAGCCACCGCAGTTGTGAGCAGGTGTGTATGGACTGACGTAAAGCTTCAGAACAGCACCATTAGGAATTTGAAGCTGGTGCGTTCCCTCTTCCAGGAAGACGATATTTTTCTCTCTAGCTTTCAGTAGTAGTTGTTTAGCTTCTCCAAACTTGCCATATTCGGCCATGATGGCCTCGCTGATATCCTCCTGCCTTATCCTGCATGTTTCTTCAATCTTGTGTTTGTAAGCAGCGTCGTCGAGAGAAAACTCATGGTTCCCTGCGATGGCGATCTTCAAAGGAGCATTGACATTATCTAGCAGTTGTATTGCCCCTCGGTAGTCTTTTAGCTTGGAGTCGTTTGTTAAATCGCCGCAGTGAATCGCCACGTCTGCTTGCTCGAGAGGTTCCGTACCGGGCGAAAACCTTTGTGCGTGGGTATCGGATAGTATTAAGATGCGAGTCTTGATAGAGGGTGGCATTGTGAATGTGTACAATGTGGTAGAATAGGTGAGTGAAAAAGAATGAGGATATCGTCAATGTGATATAACTCACGCAGGAGACAGCGACATTTATACGACTTCTAAAGGGGCATAAATCGTAAAAACTTGACCTTGCATCGATTTTAAAAGCCATAAAAAAAATTAAATCTCGAGGTCGTGCAGGCAACAGGCAACAGGCAGTGCCCCCAGGGTTTGTGCTTGCAGATATCAACCTAAACTTTAGTAGAGATGCGCTTCATAATATCAAACTTGAATGTAAATGTCCTGAAGGACACTGACACGTTGATTAAGGGTCGAAATATTGCAGAAGACTACATGAGAGTTTCGAGGCCTCTGATGGCTGGTCTCAGGATATTCGAAAAGTTGACCGGTTGAGGCATAAGAGACGAAATCAGTAAGTCAGTTTATGCTGTTTAGATCACACTCTTCGGTCATTTGCTTTTGTATTACACATGGTCACAGTCGGATTGCGAAAATATGGCCGGTATCCGGCACATCATAAGGTGTAATGCTATTTGGCATAAAATACCTTCAGTGAGATGCTTTGCCTGATCTGGTGATACTTTCAACTTACACGGGCATCTTCGCCAAGAATTCTCGGCACCCTCTTGAACTTGACTTACATGTACAACATAAAAGCCATATTACCAACCTAGCTCTATTAGTTACTGCTGTCTAAAGTTGCCCGCGGGAAATGATCGGCGCTATATCTAGTATCCGCCGCGGATAACAGCCAATTGCCTCATCACGGACTCTTGTAAACCACTTTTGATCGATGGCCGACAGCTATGAATTAAATAACTCACTCAGATAACCCAACAATCGTGATTAAATTATCAGACAGTGTAATCTGAAGCAGAGACCAGTCCTCAGTTACACCTAACAACTCCCCGCATTCTTTTTAAATCTCGTTCGCCCCACGTTGGAGCACTTTCAGTTCAGATAAACAAGCTCAGAACGAGACATTTCACCATGGACTACTCACTCGAGAATCACAAGTCTTTCATCGGAAAGTCCACCTCGGAACTTCCTACGCCGGCCTTGTTGGTCAATTTGCCAGTGCTCAAGAAGAACATCGAGACTCTGCATCAAGATGTAGAAAGGCTCGGCATTGGCTTTAGACCTCACGTCAAAACGCTCAAGGTACGTTGCTTATATATGATGTACGATCAACATCGGCTCACCATCCTATAGACGCTCGAGGTGACGAGATTGATGCTAGCTAGAGGGAAATACAAGGGCATGATCGCATCAACCATCCCTGAGATGAGGGGTGCCTTGCCCCTAGTGGAAGAAGGTCTTGTGGAAGAAGTAATACTTGACCCGGAGAACTAAAGGCCGAAATACTAACACAACGTAGTGTCTGTATGGCATCCCCGTCTACCCAGGAGTTCTACCCAGGTTGACAGAGCTTCGCAAATTGCTGCGTGTCCAGCTCATGGTCGACAACGAGCAGCAAATCTCTTTCCTCGAGGAGTCAGCTTCAAGCAAACAACCCTGGGATATCTTTATCAAGTTGGACGTTGGCTCGCACAGAGCGGGCGTTGAAGCCAACAGTGATGCTCTGCATCGCTTGGTAGAACGCGCAGAAAAGTCCTCTGCAGTTAACATCTACGGGTTCTACTGTCACGCCGGACATTCATATGGAGGCCGTTCACGAAAAGAAGCTGAAGAAACTCTCAACATCGAAGTATCGAGCGTGCTCTCCGCAGCCAAGCTTCTCCCCTCGGACCGTCGCCTCATTATCTCGGTCGGCAGCACACCGACAGCGCACGTAGTGGAAAGCCTCAAGGCGTCGATGCCAGAGAACGTCATCCTAGAGCTCCACGCAGGCAACTTCCCCTGCAATGACCTCCAGCAAGTATCGACAGGTCTCGTGACCAAGTCGCAGCAGGCCGTGTCGGTAGCAGCAGAGGTTTGCAGCGTCTACCCGGAGCGCAATGAAGCGCTGGTAAACGCGGGCGTGATTGCGCTGTCGCGTGAGGCAAGCGCCTACAGTGGGTTCGGCCGAGTAGTGGGCAGCCCGGCGTGGGGTCTGGTACGGTTATCGCAGGAGCATGGAATCCTGGGCACGAGCGAGGGTCGAAAGGTAGACGAGGATTTCAAGGTTGGTCAGAGAGTTGAGATTTGGTGCAATCATTCTTGTATTGCGGCGGCTGCTTTTCACGTGTATTATGTCGTGGATGAGGGGGGTATCGTGAGGGATTCATGGATTCCTTGGAAGGGATGGTAATAGTGGTAGAGTACCTGTAAGCCCGTAAGTCTAGGTAATCAATTAAAGTGATCATCCATCGAAACCTGGATCAGCATCCAGCAACATGATTGAGCTCCTTGATTGGCTCCCCCATAATCTTGTTCCTGGCTCCAACTTCTTCCGAACCAAGCAAAATCCTGCTTTATTATCCCTGGATTGGACGAGGAAAGCTCGTTAGTGGATCTCGAGCCGCATACGTCATCGGCGAATTGCGGAAGCTTCAAAAAGGTGCGTTGTCGATGATCTGCGTCACATGAAATCCCCATTTCATCTTTCTTCCCCTCCATCTTTTCTCTCCCCTCGATCACGATACATACTCTTGGCTTTAAAACTCCTCTTTCAAATACTCCCAGTTCCACGAAAGTCCCTTACACCCCGCCCACTCCCAGCAACTCAATCAATTCCACTCCTCATCACATTACCCCGCCTCCATCATCAGTAAGTATACACGTCACGTCACGTCACTTTAACGTATTTGTGCCCAACATCAGATCAGACCACTGACTTGACTTTTCTTTCACAGTGTCTTACGCCGACATTGCTGCCAAGGGCCCCAAGCAGAGCCCCGAGGATGTAAGTGAACAGATATCAAGGTCTCACAATTGTCCTGGCTAACCACCTTCCAAAAGGCTGCTGCCCCTCAACCTCCCCAAATCATGACTGACGAGTCTGCTTCCACCGCCTCTCTGGTCGACGTTGATATGCCTAGCGTGCACACCGTCCCCAACGACTTCCTCGAGCAGGAGATCCAGACCGAGACTCAAGCAGACCGCGTCGACCGAGAGGACGAGGCCAAGCAGCAGAAGCGAAAGCGTGACTCACCCGCCGCAAAGGCCAAGGAGACCGACAACTGGCTGATCCAGCAGTTCTCCAAGCTCACCGATGGCGAGGCCACTGGCCTGACTGTCGCTAACCTGGCCACTGTCGTCAGTCTCAGTGCCTTCCTCGGCTACAAGGGCTGGGGTCTGTACGAGAAGGGCAGACTCGACTGGAAGGCCGTCTCTTACGGTGTCGGTATCCTTGCCAGTGCTGCTGCTGCTCAGGGTGCTGTTGGACGATACCTGTACAAGGGCAAGAAGGGTGGTTCTTAGAAAGATGATGAAAAGTGTGAAAGTCAACAAAAGAGCACAGGTTGCAAAAGCCCTTGTGCAGATCAACTACAGAGCTCAGATCTCGAAACCGACAACAACTCTGACTATGATGAGATTACGCTGCGGGATTTTTTGAACGATGGCTGAGATGGCAGCTTTTTCTTTGTGTTTTGGTGCACCGCACTACACTGCATTACTTTACTTTGTTTATAGTCTCTACTCTGGCTGATACCAGGTTATTACCCATCTCAATACATGCTCAGGCACGATACCAAGTTCAATAATTCTTCCCACTCGACATGTGATATCAGAAAGCACAAAGTGACCGATAATAGTGAGATGTGATCGTGTCTATTAATTTCGTGGCGTCTGTTCCTTCTCAATCATACAGCGTTGGTACAGTTATGAGCACCCTTGCCCATGCCAAGATCCCCAAATAATTTACAAAAAGTACATTTTCCACTCAAACTGCGCCAATATTTTACTATACACCATTTACTGCTTCTTCTCCGCCTTCTTCTTAGCAGCCTCTTGCTTCTCGATAATCTTGATCTCCTCATTGGCAGCAGTAGCATCATGAGCCTGTGTGACCCCAACGTTGACCTCCTTCTTGGGAACACCGCTCTTGTGCATATCCTGCCAGTACTTGTCGTTCACAGGCTCTTCTATCGGGGTAGCAACATCCTGAACCATTCGTGATCCGGAGGAAGAGGGCTCAGCGTCGGGCTTGGACTTGGCATTCCTTTGAGCATCAACGGCGGGCTTCTCGGCGGACTTGGTTGGAGCAGAGGTGGTCTTGGCAGGTGTCTTGGACTCGGTAGGCTTTTGTGAATCACCGGACTTTGTAGTATCGGCGGCGGCCTTATCACCAAATTCACGGGCGGGTTCGCCGTCGGACTTGAACTCGGCAGTGGTTGGTGCACCGGAGGGTTGTTCATCACCAAAGTCGGGAGTAGGAGCGCCGTCCTCGTCATCTGCAAGCTCGGCACCGTAGATATCGGGGTATTTCTTGAAGCACTCCTGCATTCCCCTGGTGTCAAGTTAGCAAGCCACAAGTAGCAGTATCATTCGGTATGACGTACTGGAACTTGTCAATACAATCCATGCCCTTGGGTTCCTCTTCAGAAAAGACGAAGCAGCTGAAAGCAGTCTTGAACTCCTCTCCACAAGGCCCATCGGCCATACCGCCCAAGCAAGGGCAGTCCCAGTTGATCTCGCCAGTCTCGGGGTTGAAAGCGCCCTGCTGGCCAGCCTCCTCTTCTAAAGCAGCAGGTGATCCATCAGCGGCGGCAGCTTGGGGGTTGGATTGTTGAGACTCGGGTGTCTTTGAAGAAGCGGCAGCCTCCTCGCTCTTGGCCTTGATTTGCTTGCGCTTCTCCTCTACAATAGAATCGACGGTAGGAAGGTCGTCATCGGAAAAGGCAGCGGGAGCAGGAACCGTTTTTGCTACAAGCTGTTAGTCGCATGCTTCCTAATTCTTCCGAGCATTGCAAGCACACATACAGATAGCCTCATCAGCAAAGATTGGGCTTGTGTTATAGTAGTATACGGCACCGAATACCAGACCCAATCGTGCCAAAGAACCTTTAAGAGATCGGGGCTTGTCGGTGGGAGCTGTGGAAGCGAATCGTCGAGGGGCGGCGCGGATGGTGCTTGATCGCAAGCTGGCAATTACAGGCCTCGAGGCCGATCGCATGGTGTTACGGTACATGGTGGTTGGAGTCTAACGGAATGAAGAAACAAAGAGAATCATCAATTCGAAGGCGCGAAAAGCAATAGATACAAGAAAGAATTGGTCAGCAGTGGAGCATCGGGAATGTTGGACGACTACGTTATGATGGATGCTGGGCCCTTGAACCTCCCTCCGAGCTACCGGGATGGGAATTGGATCCAGCCAGGATTTGAGTGGAAAAAAAAAATGTAACCGTCATTTAACCGCCGCCGCAATCTTTCGTTATCGATAAGTGGCCCTTGATCGGACCATGACGCTCCCCCCACCATCGGTCGATATTAGGTTGTTTGACAATTAGATAGTGCGCATTCATTCCTGATCATGAGACGCCTCTGAACACTGTCAGAAGCCATATTGAAGCTTAGAAAGTGAAAGACGAGCACCTGCCTCATTTAGCCTTTGAAGTGCTGGTGGCTGATACATAGGGCCAAAGTTTCTTCGTTAGACGAAGTTGGTTTAGGCAAGGCGAGACAGCGCAAGACAAAGCAGAAGCTGTCGCACAGGGAACGAGGGGAAGTCTTCAAGCTAGGGAACTGAGCTAGGTATTCTTCTCACAAGGGATAAAACAAATCTCACTTGACAGGGATTTATATCTTTTCAATCTTTACATCACCATCATTCCCCATTCTTCAAACGTCGCAAGCTGCGATCACCACCCCACAAGACCATGGCCTCCAAGACCTTTGAATGGCGACCAGCAAAGCTGCTGCAGGACTACAACATAGGCCAAGATTTCGCTCTTCTTATTCTTAACCAGCCTTTGAAGAACGGAGTCAACCTGCGCAAGCTCTGGAAGAACTGTACGTAGCTCGTCTGAACTTGCTGCGTCTTCTGAGTTACTAAAAAAGGGTTATCGCAGCTGCTGTGAGAGTTGCGGCAGATGGAGGAGCAAACAGACTGCACAAGCTGTCGTCCTTCCATGGCAAATACGTGCGTTTTATCACCGTTGCGACACGAAAAAGTTACTTGTCGCAGTTGTGGAATGGCTTTGCTAACCTTTTGACATAGTCCAACCTTCAACTCATTATTGGCGACCTCGATTCCCTGACCCCAACGGTCCGCGATTTCTACTCGTCGCAACCCTCCCCTGCGCAGATTATTCACGACGCCGATCAAGAGTCGACCGATTTCTCCAAAGCCGTCAACTGGATCCGCAAACAACACTCGGGAATTGACATTGTCGCTCTCGGAGGAATTGGCGGCCGCATCGACCAGGGTCTTTCCCAGCTCCACCACCTGTACCTCTTCCAAACCGATCCCGAATATGCGAGCGGCCGCGTCTTCCTCCTGTCCGGCTCGAGTCTGACATTTTTGCTTAAAGCCGGCACACATCAGATCCAGGTTCGTGAGGACGGCGAGGAGGACGCTTTTGGCAAGCATATTGGCATTATCCCTTTCAAGGAACCCGCCAACATCACGACGAAGGGATTCGAGTGGGACGTCGAGGACTGGCACACCGAGATTGGCGGCAAGCTAAGCACTAGCAATCATATCTTGCCCGAGTCGCAGCTCGTGACAGTGACGACAGATAAGGATGTGCTTTTCACGGTAGCACTTAAAGAAGGCGACGGTGATGATGAGTGATCCAATTCTAAAGCGCAGAGGATCATGTTGTGCGTTATATTTTGAACCTGCTTGAGATGGGCGGAATGGCACAAGTCTAAAAGAACAAACTCAAGACACAAAAACAAAAGATAACTCCTGAGCGCCGCGCTGATGTCTCCTCCAACGTGCATACACATCTGTAGCTATTTTTACCCTCCAAAATTCCATTCCAATTTGGGAGATTTGTTCTATCGCAAGAAATGAAGCACCAGCCAGCAAAACAGAAAGAATATCACCACGCCCGCAGCAAATATCCATTTATCCTCTTTCGCTCGTCGCTCCACCATACGGATTGTATCGCCGCTGACACCCAATGTGTTGGCGACACTGTAAAGTCGCTTCTGGGTACTCTTGAGCATCTCTCGCTGCTGGCCCAGATCACCAAGCACAGCCTGTCCGCGCGCAATGTAGTCATCGAGAGCCTGATTCGTGTTTGAGAAGAAGTTCTGTTCCCTAAAAGCATGGGCCTCGCGCATCTCGTCTGGCGAACCCGTCGTCAGCGGTCCGTTGGACTGGGTTGGGTGTCGAGGCTGGAAGGTGGAGTGCGTGTTTGTCGTTGTGGCATTCGCATAAGGATTCTCCGGCGTAGCATTATACGGTCTTCTTCCCAGAAGCTCTGTACGGTTCGCCTGATGCTGAGCATCCTCGCGAGCTTTCTTCAGAGAATCAATCTGGCCTCTATAATCGGAAAGGTTTTCGCGAAACCTCTTGACCCGCGCGAAAGCCTCTTCCTGCTTCTTGGGGACAATCTCCTGGCGGGCGAGACTTTGGTATTCGTCAAGAGTCTTTGTAAAGGAGGCGATTGAGGCGGACACGTTGCCGATTTCGGAAGGGGATGCTTGGGATTTGGTATTGAGGTTTTGGAGTTCGGCGGCCAGGGACTTGCTTTGCCGCAAGGCGGAGTTGTATGCGATATTCTAGGTCAAAGTTTTAGCGGGGACGACTGAGCTTGGAGGTGATTTGGGAATTACCATGATGGCGGATTTTACGGCAGGAAACTTGTAAGGGTCTGGTGACGTGCAGCGACAACTTTCATCATGATTTCTTGGTGTATGGATACATGATGAGGCCAGATCTCGCGGGCCGGAATAATGACAGTCCGTGAGACATGCTTAAGATGCTTACCCTGCATCTCAAAGCAATCCAGGGAGTTTACATTGTTCAATTAGGAGGAATTTGGATGTCCAAATCGCAATGCATTCAACTGATCTACTACACACATGATCTTGGCCTCATCTAAGGCGATAACTCCAACCTCTCAGTCCAGCTCGTTGGTCTTCCCATACTGACTATGGCTTTTCCCTTTGCCAAGTCCATGTTAATGTTAAACAAAGTAGTAGTCCCATCTTTGTGCGCAGTCACATCGCGATTGACTGACGCCGGGTATCCTTGCTCATCCTTGAACAGTTCGAAGAAGGAATCGTGGTTGATATTCCCCGAAGCTATCTTGTCTTGGATAAGTTGAGATATACGTGCAAAACGTACTTTGGAATCTGGCAGCCAACCTGGCTCATCGACTCCAGGATGTTCGAGAAGTAAATGGTTCGTATGTACCAGAGCTCCGTTACTGTCAAAGTTGATCTCTTTGATTCCTATACTCGTGCACTCAAGGCCTATAGCTTCGCGTGGATCCGATACAAGGATATGTCCACTACCAGCTGTTCCCATCTTGTGCAGCTTATTCGCCGCTTCTCGTGCTGATTTGGACTCCAGAGCTGCCCTTAAAGCAAGATGGATTGGAAGTTTAGTATTATCAACGCCGCGAGCTCTAATGGCGTTTAACAATGTTCCGACTCCCGCAGAATTGATACCAATCTTGCCTATGACACCCGCCTCGGTAACCATTGAGATGTTGGGTATGTCCGTTTCAGGCCGAGAAATGTGGCAGATAAGGAGATTCGGCGCCTGTTTTGGTTGCCAGTCCCAGTTCTGGGCCAGAAGCACTTGGCCGTTAGGTTGACGATATGCGACACTCGTACAGCCATCAGTTTGGATGGGAGTGGTAGGGTCTTCTGTGTAGAGACTGAAGGTGATTTCCGTCCTGACATTTAGTGCGATGATATCCAAAAGGTCAACACCAGCACCGTCGGCTAGACCCTTCATTTCCTCGACGTGACGAAGAGATATGTTTTGGAGAGGCTCGACGTATTTTTGAGCTTCTTGACGAACCGCCTCCCAACTCATGGAACATGTTTCTTGGAAGAGTCCTTCGTAAAAGGAGAGGGATCCCTTTACTTTGTCTTTGCCTGAGGAGCCATGTTGATGGCCGATCTGTATGAGTTTGTTAGAGTAATGCGTCTTGTCATATCGGAGAGGATTGATACCTCGTATGACGTTCCGGAGCAGTGAACTTCTAACATAATGTGTTCGTGAGTTAAAAGATGAAGAATTTTAATGAAGGAAGGAAGGAAAGAGAAGTAAAGTGTTGTGATCATCGCTTACTCCAAGTCTGGCAGTGTTATATGAACGCAGGTATCTCTCCAATCAAGCGCGGGGGCTACTTCTGGTGCCGTTATCGAACTACCTAAACAAAGGACCTTTCGCCCATCTCTGCCTTTTTAGCGATAGTATTAGAGGCATGGTTGTATTTCATTAACTAGTACTATTGTCAAAATGGTCTTTTGTGATTGATTGATTTCGTCTCGCAGGAAATCGAATGGTCGGAGGACAATGGCCGATTGTAGTTCGGGTGGACACCGTCAGAGGCCAGAATAGAACTTTGATTGGAGGCCAAAATACTATATTATCAATCTTCGGCTCTCACCTCCGATGTAAAATCTCGAACGAAGTTTTCCAACCATCACCAGACTCATTCATTCACATTCATTCAAATCGGATGAATAATATCGCCAAAATGGGAGACTTGCCACATCTGAGTGACCGGATTGGAACTTTCTACCTCTCCTCAATCCCTCCTGCTGATCCGGCCTATACTCCTCTTCTCTATCGTCTCCGAGAAGAAACTTTTCAAAACCGAACAACCCAAATCAGACACGGTTCCTATCTGAGACACTTTACACGAGATGACTCACTCAACATCCCTGCTGCGATCAAAGAGAATTCTGGAATCGACTTTGACCAATTCATGCGTCGTTATGGATTGACTGGTTGCGTCGTTGTGCAGAACGGTGCTATTCGACTTGAAGAGTATCGGCATGGAAACTCCAAGGCTTCAAGGAATGATGTGCAGTCTGTTACCAAGTCGGTAGTTTCTACAGCTTTGGCTATCGCTCAGCAAGAGGGCAAACTGTCAGTCAACGATCCTGTATCTCGCCATGTCGAGGAGCTCAAGGAGACTGCTTGGGCAGACGTTCCGCTTCTCGCGCTATCCAGCATGTCATCAGGAGTCGTTGAGCAATCAGAGGACGAAAGACCAGCTGACGTACCGAATCCAATGTACGCAACCGAGCTCTACCCACAGACTGATCCCAATGCTGTTCTCAACTGGCTCAAAACCGCAAGGAAGGTGGCTGAGCCATGGGAGGAGTTTCACTACTACAACCCAAACTACTACGTGCTATCAACAGCTATATCCCGTGCTACCGGGGAGCCTCTTAATGAGTACATATCTCGCACGATATGGGAGCCTGCTGGAATGCAGTACGACGGCTACATACGAACCACAGCCGCAGGCCATGTTGACGGCCACGGTGGCCTCTCGGTTACCCTGACAGACATGGCACGATTTGGATGTTTTATTCTTGACGGGATAAAAGAGGAAGGAAAAGGTCCAAACGTCCTGCCTGGTTGGTTCCAAGATATATCCGATGCCAAGTACAGTGTTGGAGCCAGGGCCCTCCACCCTGATAATTTTGTGTCTAGTTTTGGGTATGAAAGTGGCTGGTGGACGACTGGTCGAGGGGACCCAGATGAGTACATGATGGGAGATGACGGTGCTTTTGCGGCTATAGGCATGTATGGACAGGCCATTTACATCGTACCCGGGTTGGACGCCGTCATTGCTGTTCAGGCAGGGTATCCTGAGCATGATCTGGATCTCTTTACCAAGAATGCCGAGTTGGCCACATCGATATTGAAAGTTCTGAGGGGGACGCTAAGCAAGTAGAACAAGTGTTTTTAATAAAACTCTATTGTCAGGTGTGAGTCAACCCATAATTGTATTGCTCGGGTCGGCTGTGGCAAACTGCGTCGATATATCAAGGTTTTTCTTAGTTGAAATATTTTGGTGAACTAATTTCCAATAATGCGAGTGCCTATAAATGTTTTTCTTTTTTATTTTAAGAAGGGGAGAAAGTTTAACGAGAGCTGCCAATAGAACACGTAAATAGACTCTGTATGCGTTGAGGCTTCCAGGCAACATATAAATATGCTGTATTCGATTTAATCAACGCAAAACGCCAAAATATGAGGGCATTAATTACATAGAGCAACCAATTTTGAATTGTTTAAACTCATGGGAAGCATTAATGGGAATGTATAAGAAGGAGTGTTTACCACTATTGGCCCCTTTGCTTACCTTTCCCACCCAAGCAATTAAATCGAGTCGCTGAACCGCCTTACCAACGTATGCAATCTGGTAAAAGAACAAACTTGACGATTTGTAACACCAATTTCACTTCAATTATCGAAGCAAACGAACAAAATGTCTTCTCATTACAGTACCGATATTTGGTACTCCTTCGAAGCAGACAATACGTCTCTTGATACCATTAAGGAACATGGTGAGAGTTCTGAGAGCGCGTCAGAGTATGGAAGCAATATCGTTTATCGGAAAAGAATCATATCTAATAGTGATCGCAGTACCTACCACCTTGATCCTCTCCCTTCCGATACCGAGATATCTTTTGGAGTCGACTACCCTTCAGCTGAGCCCATTGATTTTAACATCGAGATGGCCTTTGGGGTTAACCCCCATTCATCTAAGCCTGTTGAAGATGAATATTTGGAAGATCCAGACGCCGAAGAAGAGTTTCTAGCCAGAGAAAGAGAGAAACTCAAGTCCCGTCTGGATCCTTGCCTCTTCTGCCCTCATGGCAGCAACTCCTTCGATGAGAGTCTGGCTCATATGAAGGCAAACCACGACTTCAACATCCCCGACACAAGCCATCTTGACATCGATCCTATCAATTTAGTTAGATATCTTCGTCACATACGGCCCAACAGCCAGTCAACACTCGTAGGGGTGGGCTTGGATGACTTTGCGGGGCTCCCATCAACCGCGTCCAAATTCGTCAACCAGAGAGCTCCAGGAAGTTCCTTTGTACGTGGTGCAAGTGAGGCACGCCGTATATATCTCAAGGTCCTGCGCATGTACAGAAGGAGAGGCCATCGGGCCAAGTACCCAAGAATGAGAGCCATCCAAGACGATGTTGGCTCAGAATTCCTGTATAATACCTTCCTCAAGATGAGTGAGAAGGAACACCGCAGCTTGAATAGTGATGCATTGGTGAAGCTGGGGCGAGAACTCCCCGCAGCGAATGCGCGTGGGCGAGAGATGGTCAGGAAGTTGAGAAGTTTGGCTCTGTCTTAGTTTTCGGCGCGGTTGTAGGATTGTTAGAAATCATGGTTTTGACTTTTGGTATTTATTTGTGTTCGAAATTCAGTGCATTGTTGACATTGGGTTTATTGGGCTTGTCGGTATGTGTTTACTGCACAGATGGGTTTAATGGACTTCTTATTAGGGACGTTTGCATTATAATCGTAGAATTTAATGTTTTATAGGGTTTGTTTTCTCTACTGGTTTCTTTTTATATCAATCACTGTTGATCATTGTCAAATGTATCTTGCGATAAAAAACATAATATCCTGTCGTAACTCGTACCTATTAAGGCGACTGGTATTCATCTCAACATCCACATATCGGCAGAAGAATTAGAAGATATACGGAATAAAACGAGCCGTCCTGGCATGCCAATTCTCCCACTCTTTACCGAAAGCCCCCTTCAACATCTTCTCCTCTTCATAAACTCTTTTCGATATGCCATACAGGACAAGTGATGCACATGGTGCAATAAATCCCCACGTCCAGTACAAGACATTGAAAAACTGTGGAGGGATCCAACAGGTTATGGGCCCATCCAGTCTACCGAGAAGTGCTGCGTTGGAAAACATGAGGATGAGAAGGCCGGTATAACTCGGGTGCTGGACATATTGATATATACCCGTCGTTTTCAAGCGGTCCGGCTTTTTGAGTGCAAAGGTAAAGTTCTTACCCAGTGATGCGTAGGGGATCAAACGGAGAGGAATTCCAGCGCCGAAAATCAGGGCCAAGGGTATCACAGTTGCGGGAGACCATGTTATGAGGTTCGTGTTGAGTCCGTTCTCTGCACCGTGACGGACGACAGAGGCTGGTATGTCCGGGTAGCGCCAGGCGAGAGTAGCAGACTGCAGCGCTAGCAATCCCCAAGGAGCTAGTGCCACCTTGGTCGAGTGTTTCTTTGTCAAAAGCAAGTCCCGAACCGAGTCTCCGGTTGAGGGCGCAACATGGTGACTGGGGTTGGGCGGTGATAGAGCAACGTAATTCCCGTAGACGGAGCCTAGCATGACAGCCGCCAAAGAGGCTTGAGAAAGTGAAATAGGAATAGCCATCACAGTTGATAGTTAGATGTTATGACGTTTGAAGAAATAGGTACAAGTAAAAATGAAGACGGCCGAGGAAGAGAGACATGGAAGTGGATAAGAATGACGATGGCTGGAACAAGTATCTAAGCTAAGGATGCGAACTAGCTATTTAGTCCTAGCAGCTTCACGTGACAGATGGTTACCATGACGAAGATGAACTAACTAAATGGCTTGTGTTCTGTGGATCGAGATCGACGGTAAGGAAACAAGATCCCAGAGGTTTCACAGTTATTATGTGTTGTGATACCGATATAGCAACGCATATGTTCTCAAGTATAAGAGGTATGCAGCCAAGACTCAAGGTAGTTAGTTGGTCGATGTACGTGTAGGGTGCAAGGTCAGTTATCGTTATTACCAAGATTCAATTCGAGCACATCTATTTGCCAATGGGTACATTCATGAACTGATTTCCACAGCAAGAAACCAATTAGGATCTAGATAATCGAGAAGAGATATTCCCCAGAGATAGGAAGGAACGTCACTCTCCCGCCAACTAACTTTGGACAATGTTCCAACGGAACCGGACTCTAATAACTTAATAAGGGAACACCCATGCGTATCATCAATTGTGCACGGTCAATTGATTGATTCCGTTAGTCTCTCAGTATTATTAACTGCCGTATTTAAGTTTCCAGTCTCCACATGAATTAATGGCATTCGTTGATGCTGAATTAGTGGCAACCAATGCAAATCGATCGATCTGTTCTAGACTCTGCCACTTTTCCAGCTTTGCAGTGGTGCTCTACATACTCTGCTCTATCTAGTCTAGGCTCAGCACCCTGCAGTCAGTAAACATTGCTACTTCTTCCGAGGCATGAATTACAGTAACTTTATAGGTACTGGTGCTACTAAGCTGCTTTCAGGGACTTCAGGGCCCTTTGGCTTTGAGCCTTTCAAATGCCTGCCTGCCTGCCGGCCTTCGGCCCCCCTCCGCCGCGCCTTCACGTATCTAGTGGCAAACCCTTCCCTTCCCTTCCCTTCTAGCCTTTCCTCCTTCCTAACTTTGGGCTGTCTCTCTTTTCGCTCTTTATTTTTTCCACCCAATAATGAGCTTGGCCGTTGTGAAAAAGCGTTGAGAGGAGGGTCAGGAAATAACTCCAATGTCTAAAATCTTCATCCTGTCTTTCTCACACAGCCTTTACCTTTGTCCTTGTCCTGTAGTCACAGCCACACTCTCTCAATTGATTGCCGGATATGGCAACCCTTACAGAGTGTGTTGAGGTGCCCAGGAAGACCGTCGTCTCCGAAGCTACTCGGGAACGAGAGGCCTTTAGGTATGAATTAATATCCCTTCCAAAAGTCTCACTAAAATATTCACCATCACTAGATATGACGACTCACTTTTCACAAACGTTCGCTACAACAACTCTGGCTCACCAATTCCTCAATCTGAACTTGTCACATGCCCAGATGTTATCTTCACGGCTCTTGCCCGGCTAGCCGCTTCTCAAACTGGCGCAGCCAAGTCAATGATCTCTTTGTTTGACCAGACTCACCAGTACATTATCGCTGAAGCCTCTGCCACCACACCCCTCGTTCCCAGCCTGGGATATGACTCTCACCATGAGACTCTCTGGCACTGCGGGACAGCAATCCCTCGCGCCCATAGCGCCTGCGAAACCACTTTATGTTCTGATGACCCTCCCGAGTCTGGACCTGACGGATTCAGAGCTACCCGTCAACTGCCAGTCGTTGTTGTCGACGATGTCACGACTGATCCAGAGTACTCAGCAAAGCCGTACTGTCGACCCGGAGGTGCGGCAAGATTTTATGCTGCTGTGCCGATCCGGACTGACCGGGGTGTGAACATTGGTGTTATCTGCGTTATTGATACAGAGCCGGCTTTACCTTGGAATTATCATTTGTCTAGGTTGATGAGAGAGCTTTCAAAGGCCGTGACTGAGCATCTTGAGACCATTAGCCTCAAAAGTAACCAACGGCGCAGTGAAAAAAAGGCTGCGGGCCTGTCAGCTTTTGTCGAGGGAGATGCGCAACCTGTCCCTTCGGGAACGAGCCCGCGGGAGAACGAGCAGCGACCCAATGGCGTTTCCAAAACCCAAAGACCTAAGATTGAGAACATACAGAATGCTCTAGCAGACATGAATATCGAATCATCTACAGTAACTATCACCAATCCTCACGAAGTAACCAGCGGGCAAGAGGAGAACACGCGAGTTGTGCAACCTCCTCCTGATGGGTTTTCTGTCTACCACGATCCAAATCGAGGTCTGGGAACTCCACGAGAAGCATTCTCAAAAGCTGCTCGTATCATCAAAGACTCAATAGAGATCGATGGATGTATGTTCCTGAACGCAGATATGCTCGAGTTCTCCACCACTGGCGTTTCGAGTGATTGGATGGAAGAGGATGTGCCAACCCGACGACGATCAACCTTTAGTCACCACGACAGCGAAGATGCGTATACGACTGGCTCGTCTGACGATCGCTCGCGTCACTCATGTCAGGTTCTTGGATCATCAGAGGAGGACACTTTGAAGGGTCAGCGTGCTTGTATTTCTCTTCCGCAAAGCCTTCTCGCCCGGATGATCCGGCGGTATCCCAAGGGCCATATCTTCAACCTCGACGCCAAAGGAGAGCTGCAGCTTGATGAACTATCCGACGAATCGAACCATCGTGCTCTAAACAACGGCCAAGACAAAAACCACTCTAGTGGCGATGCCACGAACAAACAGGAAAACGGACTCCGTATCCAGCGGCGGGAAGCAAATATCCTTCGCGAAGCTTTCCCAGGATCTCGTAGTGTCGCCTTTGTTCCTATCTGGGATCCGCGCAAGAAGCGATGGTCTGCTGGCGGATTTGTATACTCTTTTAACATCAAACGTTCCTTTACTATTGATCTCGATCTCAGCTACCTTGGAGCCCTTGGTATGCTTGCCGCGGCCGAGGCCTTCAGATTGGAGACTTTGACTGCGGACAGGGCCAAGACTGATGCTCTGGGTTCACTGTCTCATGAGCTGAGGTCGCCACTCCATGGTGCTGTTCTCAGCGTTGAGCTACTTAATGATACTGATCTTAGCATCCCACAACAAAATATCGTCCGCACAATTGAGACGTGCTGCCGAACGCTATCCGACACTATTGATCATCTTCTCGAATATTCAAAGGTCAATAAGCCTCTACCACAGGAAGGGGAAAATCAACCCGACAAGCATGGTGTCAGTAGGGCCCCGACTATTGGAGGTACACCCAATTCATCAACAAAGGTTGTCCAGCTCGACGTACTGGCTGAAGAGGTTTTGGAAAGTGTATATGCTGGTTTCAACTTCCAACATGTTTCTTTAGCCCAAGCAGCTCAGTCGACAAGTCATCCACCTCGACGCCCCGGCCACACATCTATACGCCGTATGGACACCATGCAAGCTATAGAAGAGCTCCGGACACCAGCCAAGAATCGAGGTAGCGTCGAGGCGAAAATCGGGGACGTGGAGATCTTTTTGGTCGTCGATTCACGACCATCGTGGGGATTTTACACACAACCTGGGCCAGTGCGTCGTATCGTCATGAACCTGTTTGGAAACTCGCTCAAATACACAACCAAGGGGCTGATTCGAGTCTCTTTGAAACAGACGAGCGCCCTGGGGGCTGACGACAACGATTGCTGGGTGACGATCACAGTTTCAGACACAGGAGTAGGTATCAGCGACGACTTTTTACAAAATGGACTATTCAAACCCTTCTCACAAGAGAACCACTTGTCTCCCGGCACGGGGCTTGGACTGAGCTTTGTCAAGCAAATCGCAGCGCAGTTTGGCGGCCAAATATCAGTCAAAAGTCGGGTCGGTGCAGGAACAACTGTGACAGTAAGACTGCCCATGAAACGAGGCGATGACCGCCACAAAGGGGTTAGCGAAGTCCGACAAAGAGAAGAAGAGTTCGAGGCGCAGGCGGATAAGCTACGTGGACTGCGCGTCAAGGTGATCGATTTCGGAAACAATGAGAGTGATTCTTCGGGAACGAAGATGGAATCACCTTGTCAGTTTGTGCACAACATGTGCAATGAGTGGCTTGGTATGCAGGTCAACACTGGCTTTGAGACACCATGTCTGATGCCTGACCTTGCTATATGGTCTGAACAAGGTTTCGAAAAGCCATATGACCCAGAGGATACGATGCCTGATGTTCCAAATATTGTGGTATGCGCAAATGCCCTTACTGTTCATCAATATGCCTGTGGATCCAAAACGATACCACGGCCAGGTGTATTTGAATTTATTTCTCAGCCGTAAGTACATCTGATGGTATGTAAGATATCATCACTGACTCGTGAGTTAGGCTCGGTCCTCGAAAACTAGCAAAGGCATGCTCGTTGGCCCTTTACCGCTGGACGGTTGCACAAACATCCACTGACTCTCCAACAACCGCATCTCAAGACCAAGATTCCCTTACTGTTCCTGACAACACCGCCTCGTCCATTCCCCATCCTACGTCCCCATTCCCTCTGAGCGCCGAAGCAACACCCACACAGACCACCCAAGGCTACTTCCGTACCCCCGAATTTCTTCTGGTCGATGATAACTTTATCAATCTGAAAATTCTTTCCTCATACATGAAGAAGCTCAAACAGCCTTACCAGACCGCCTCCGATGGCCTTGAAGCCGTAACAGCCTACGAAGCAGATCCAGGCCGGTACACATGCGTTCTGATGGATATCTCGATGCCCGTGATGGACGGCTTCGAAGCTACACGTAGAATCCGTGCTTTCGAAGCGCAGCAAGGCCTCAGGCCGGCTTTGATATTAGCACTTACGGGGTTGGCATCTGAAGAGGCGCAGAGGGAGGCCGAGGTTAGTGGGTTGGATTTGTTCCTCACAAAGCCTGTTAGATTGAAGGCGTTGGGGCCCATTCTGAGGGCCAAGGGGGTTTTGGAAGAGGAATCGAATCTGGGATAGGACTTGAGCGAAAGGTGAAAAGCGATTTAACTAATACTTGGATAGATTGATATGAAGGAAAGAACTAATAGACATGAGATAATGAATTTAGCGCTTAATACTACATTCAATAAAACTTGGTGAGCATGTTCAGATTCGGAGTTAGCTCAGTACATAGGGCTGTTTGAGTATCAGTTGAGCATATCGTCCGTCACCTTGACTTGATAAGTAGTGGCCCAAGTACCGAATCTCTATCAGTACAAGCCTCAAGTGACCTTGCATTCTTTGCCCAATCTCCTAACGAGTTGGAGGATTTACCCAGCATCCTTCACTGCAATTTGAACCTTATCGCGGACTTGCTTGCTCATTCCTATCCTCAGCCTATCAGCTTTAACGAAACGTGCATGGCTCCTTTTCCAAATCAAGCCAACTCTTGATCATTAAGTTTTTTTGCTTCAGTTCACTGCAGTTTTAACTCCCTCTCAGGCTCGCTTAAATCCCTGTCGAGGACTATCGCCATTATGATCAGGGCCTAATTAGGCTGCTCTCTCTGGCTTATTGCCGTCTGACGACTTATAGGTTATGTGTAATTTGCCCTAAATCCGACTTTTCACTGCAATTTTAACCCTCGTCCAAAGTGCCTTAGTCTAACTACCCAGGTGTAAACACGGAGAGCTGGCTGCAAGGTTACCGAGGTGGTAATATATTTGCCATTCTTCTCAATTCTTGATGTACTATTTTGTGAGCATTCCCGTCTGCAAGACTTCTCAAGGACCATGGTATGTATTTTTCACAGGCGGCAGCGACACTTGTATAAATTTGAGAGGGCCGTGAATTGTCAAAGCCTCATCTTGTATCGATTTGAATATCCGTAGGACAATTGAATCCATAATCTGACCCGATATACCAGTCTACATAGAGGAGCCTGCCACTTTGAGGGTCGCCGGTAATCTCGCACATGACCCAATGCCCGAGACTCCTGATGATTTCCATGATGTTCCAGCAGGTACTTATTGTCATCAGAGCATTATCAGTAGCAAGAGTCTGCACTGCATTGATCGCTTTTGATTGTAACTTGACTGTTGTCACTAACGTGGAGCGTTCTTCCCTACTCGCCAAAAAGCCCAACGTCAAATGGGTCGATCTGGAGAGTTTCATCATCACATGACCCTTTGCCGGTCAATAATCAATAGGTTGACTCCTTTGAATGCTGGGGGTTATGGATGTTTAAAATGTTTGCGGCAATGCAGTTGTTGCATCAGCAGTAGTAGGAGCAGCATCAGGGGCAGTTGTATCAGCAGCAGTTGTATCAGCAGCAGTTGCATCAGCATCAGTTGTATCAGCAGCAGTTGTTTCGGCGGCAGTTGTGTCAGCAGCAGTTGTATCGGAGGTGGTATCATCGGCAGGGTTGGTTCCAGTGGTACTATCCACAGACAACTCAGCGGTACTACTGGATTCCAAGGTAGTGCTTGTATCAGCTGCAGTGCTGGTTTCAGTAAGATATGTGGTTTCAGTGTGCCAGAAGTGGTAGCTGGGTCAGCGATTGTGGTCTCAGTGGTGTCAACAGAAGACTCAGCGGTGCTACTGGTTTCCAAAGCAGTGCTTGTATCACCTTTAGTGCTAGTCTCGGTGAGAGATATAGCTTCAGTGGCAAAGGTAGTAGTTGTATCCGTAGTGATGGTGGTATCGAGCTCAGTGTTGGGGATAGGATCCACAGAAAGACTAGTGGTAGCCGTGGTCTCTGAACTGAACATGTCATCAAATGTGCTAGTCTGGGATACAGAGGCAATGTCCGTTTCCGAACTGCTACTAGTATCGATCTCATCGTTGATTCCAGTGGTAGAAGTTTCTTCGGGTGGGAATACAGGTTCGGTAGAAGTGCTGTCGATAGAGGCAATAGCTGTAAGGGAAGAAACGATATCCGTAGTAGTGGGAAGTATGACATCCGAACTAGAACTGGGAACGGCAGGGTCTTTGGAAGTGGAACCGATCGTAACAGACGAAGGTATGGAAGATTGTGTAGGGCCATCTGGGAATTTGATGCTTGTAGTGGAATTGTTGGAGAAGCGGGCAGTGGTTTGGAATGACTTTGTCTGGGGAAGATCCTGAGTGAGAGAAGTATCAATGGAGGTGGGTTGTGTAAAGATCGGCTCTAGTGACGTTTCGACTGGGATACGGGTGGTCTCTGTAAGATCCTGGGCATCACTTGTGACACGAGTGCGAGTTGCTGTCATCGGAGGTATGCGATACTTTTCCATTTTTGCATCATCAACTAACGTCCTGTTTGTAAAGTTGAGGAATGTTTAGATGAGGCGTCAACATCAGACACCCTATCAAGTCTGACTGGAGAACAATCAGGCGGTGAAGATTCAAATGTCAGATAGACTTGACCACTTGACGAAACTTGACAGAAGCCTGCTCGACCTCCGGGAAGAGAAGAGCTGACAAACTCAACGTAACCACCGTCATCGAGAAAGCTAGTTGTGACAGCACCGCGAGGTAGTGGTCCTGCCTTGCCAAGAAGCTCCTTGTAACTCTCGCTATTATAGTAAATAGAAAATCCACCTTCGTAGAGTCGACCTTGGAAAAGATTGTAGACTGCAGCATCGTCGCAGAGGTCGGTCTGGGAGCCGACGTAGCCTCCAAGTGCTCTCCTGTGGAAACTTCGCTTGGTGTCGTCTTAGCTTGGGATGACGCGGAATACCACGTCTCGACCATCTGGCTCAGAAACCTCGGTTGGATCAAGTGTGGAAGTCTCAGTGTTTGCTGGGAAAGAGGTTGTCACGGAGACGTCTCTGGCTGAAGTAGAAAGGGGGTCATCGAGTGGAAAGGAAGATGAAGTTTGGGCATCCTGTTTGCGGGAAGTGAAATTATCCACGACTGTAGAAAACGACAGAGATGGGTCTTCAGCGGAAGAACGATCAGTGTTGATGCTGGAGATAGGGACGAGGTAAGTCAACAGGTACGTGACACAAAACGTCTCCGGCAGATTAGCGACGTTTTGAAAACCAGAGGCAGACGTGACGAAGCATGAAAGCAGCAAAGGAACAACCCGTTTGGGAGTCATGGCTAGAAGTCTATGATAGGCAGTCTGGAGCTAGAAAGAACTGTTGATGATGGGTTTCTCAACGATCTCACGGAAACGGACAACGATCACTTCTTTAACAAGTTTCCACTTATTAATCAGACCGTAGTTTTGATTGACCGGGTAGCCACTGAAACAAAAACTGCGAGATAGCCCTCCAGCTGAAAATTAGTATCAGCTATCGATGCGTTGAGACATGAGATAGAATTCGGCAAGGGCCCCAGGAACAGGGCTGCATATCCGAATATTTGTTCATATTGGCTCATCTTTGAACTTCCAAGCCACGCGTATGTAGATCTATCTATTCAGTCTTTGAGATTCTACTCTGGCCTAGATTGGAGTAGAAAGACTGTTCAATATCCGAGGTGAGACATCAGCCTTAACGTGACTGGCCAACCGTTGACGTCTCCTTTGCGAGTCTCCCTCACTTGACATAATATGAGTTGAGAATTCCTACAACCAACAGCTTTTTGTTTCTGAATTTTGTAAACATCGTGGCGTTTCTTCTTTGGCCTCACTGTCAAAAAAGGAGCGTATCCGGACCATGTTCCAATTTCTCTTTTTTCTTGGTTATTTCCATATATTGGGTTCATGAGAGACAAGTCATGATGGCAATACCTTATGTAGGTCTTTTATATCAAATGAGGCTGGTTTACAACAGCCAGCCACATTGTGCCTACGATATGAGAATCAAAATTACCCCGTGCAATCGGCTAGGTGGGCCAACAGGTATGTCGTATGCCAAGGGGTCCCCAAGTCAAAGTCCTTCTTAATTCTACAACTTCTTACCTTCTCATCTGTGCTTTGTCTTGCATTTACCCTCAGTCACTCGTTTGTTCACACTGTTTACCATCGAAGTCCTTTAACATGTTTTTCAAGTCTTTCGTTCTCCCAGCTCTCTTTACTATCGTGAGAGCAGCTGAAGATGGTGTTCGTTATGAATACCGTATTGCCACCGTGACGCAATGCTTCACTCGTGATGGACTAGCTGCGCCTACTCCAGTGGTCATCGGCGCTGCAGCTATCGTCTACGAGCCAGCTGTCACCGGAGGACCCATCATCGTCGAGATTGATGCCCCCAACTGCGGGTCCTGCGTCTGTCCGACATGTGTGCATACAGTCGAGTACACTACCAAGTTCCAGTGCTTCTGCTCCACTGGCCTTTGCGATCAGGAGTATGCCATCAAGGAAAAATACAGCGGTATGAAGGACAAGCCCGCCATTGACTCGCACTCTATTCCATTTGGATTCACTTGCGATGTGCAGACTTGCACTACTTGTGGCCCTGAGCCTGTCACTGCTACTATCACGTACCCAGTGAAGGATCGTCCTTATATAAATTATGTTGCACATCCGACTGCGGTGCCGTCTCATGGCAGTAAGGTTGATGACTACAAGTCCGAGGGCAGCAGCAACAACGGCAACAAGAGTGAAGGTTAAGACAATAGTTCCGAATATGACAGCGGTGCCAAGCCTGCCAACGAATCCAACTACCCAGATGCTCCTGTTCCTACCAAGAAGCCCGAAGGAGAGCCCATGCCTATGCCCATGCCCATGCCCATACCCAATGAGAGCAATGGTTTCCACTCAAGTGCCAAGCCTACCTCCGAGGCTAGTGCTCAAGAAAGCGGTTATCCCGGTAAGTACATTATCGGTGAAGTGGCGAAAGGTCAACAAGCTAACGTGTTATAGGAGCTGGAGATGATGAACACCCTGTTATCGTATCAGGAGTTGTAGGCCGACAAGTTGGAATTGTTAGTGTGGGAGTGGTTGTTGTTATGGTTCTACTTTCTGTGTAATCATCTTTTATGATAGAACTTTTTAATAATCGCTAGCTTGTGACTACCTACCTAACTCATGTGCTTCGTTCGAAGTAACGCACGTGAGATATGTTGACCTTGCAAGTATTATCTCTTTCTTCACAAAACACCAAATAATTGTCCGTAACGATACTGTTAGATTTCGAATGACGCAGATTGGTTCTTTGCATTTCGATCCAAGTCGAGATTATCGGAATTAAATTATGCCCAGATCTGATCAATACGAACAGTGAGTGCCCTTTGTTTCACAAGCGGAAATACAGAATATTGCCTAATTAAGCTGCCTCTAGGTAGTCAATTTGCGCCGTATCGAGTGCACCGTACCTATCGATTGAATCAGGGCATAACTAAGTATTGACGTAATAATTCAGCGTTAACCGCGGCTATGTATATCGCAATCAATAGTTGGGAGGGAAGAGCAGCTCCATCTGAGTGGGAACATGTCCACAACTAAACTGATAGTTAGAGTCAATTACATGCTATGTAGTGCATTATGATATCAATCCCTGCATATTAGAAAACAGAGCTTGTCTGCGATAGAGACCAATTGGATGGAGATTTCTCGGGGATTGAGCCTCAGTCGGGTTCAGTTACAGTACAGCACAGTACGGTACATACAGAGCCTCCTACAGCGTAACCCATGCCCCCTGTCCTCCTCCATCAGATGTCAGAAGAAACATGGATGGAGCAAAAGTTCCAGCGACAGGCAGTTGAGCCTAATTAACCTAGGTTAATTACATACAATATGATATCATTAGACTGGCTACCTAGATAGTTAAATGCTTCCTTTGATCCCTACCTAATTTCTCCAACGAACAAAAACCCGAGATACAACTTACGCAGGTGAGTTTAGGCACGTGATGTGGACTCGACTCGACTCTGCTGCAAGTGAAATCTCCAGTGGTCCAGGTGACCTTTTTTTCCTTTCTCCACCCAACAAACTCACTGCCCGGGCAGCCGAGTCAGAGTCAGTCCCGAATGGGACAGAAAGACGACAAGAAAGACAATCAAATCAATCAATCATATTCTCCAAAAAAAAAAACCCCCCGACTCTAATCTAACTAATCCCAATGCCGATCTGCTGTTGACTTGACCCTAGAACTATCAACAACCTCCCCCCCAATTGCTTGGAGCATTTGCTTCGGCTTCAGCCACGCTCCAAAACATCACGAGGGGGCTTTTTCTGCCTTCTACTTGTCCTTGTACTTTTCCTTTCCCCTTCTCCTTCTTTACCCGTTTCGACAAAATGTCCGAAGACGACGCCGACGTTCTGGGCCCCGACGGTCAACCCCCAGTCCGAGTCGACCGCGATCGAAGAGCTCCGCGCTTCAGCTGGACTCCCGCATACGAAGCTACCTTCTTCCGAAGCCTCTGCGAGAGCGTCCAGCTCGGTCTGCGCGAGAATTCCTCCTTCAAGGCCGAGGCCTGGGAACGCGCCGCCATCGCCCTGCAGGAGAGTCACGGCGCCTACCCTGCCAAGAGCCACCTGATCAACAAGAGCGACAATGCGAGAAAGCGATTCCGGCTATGGCGTGGTCTGCGCGAGGATCCCGACTTCGTCTACAATCCCGACTCGAGAACCGTGACGGCTACTGAGGAGGCCTGGGCTGCACATATAGAGGTAATACATTTCTTTGCACGGTTGCGGCGGGAATGAAACCTGGGGGGATTATTGGCACGCGGGTTAGGGGCTCCAAGCACGTACTGACTCTGAAGTAGAGGGAACCCCTTTCTAGGGCTTTGCGTGGCCGGCCTTTCGATCACGAAGATTTCATGGAGGTTCTTTATCCGGATGTCATCGGATCTGGTGGCGCACCCAAACGTATAATGAAGCCTAGGCGGCGAACCGACGGTCCCATCAGTGATGACCCCGATATGCCAGGAACGGGCATACTCAACCTCCAAAGCGACCCTCCTCCCCCACGACCTCCTGGTCTCGAGAGTCCTAATTCGCGACCAAGCTTGACCCAAACTCCCACCACCAAGTCCACTGGTTCAGCGCCAAAGCAACGACCGACATCGACGACTATCCCTCCTCGAGGACCCCCGACCGTACCCAACGCGAGCGCCCTTACCCCGCCCGACGAGACCATCACACAGAGTCGCAAGCGACAGCTGCCCAGCACGAGTACCCCAGTCATGTTCGAACCCTCGCCGCCCACCACTACCATACCCATGGGACAATCTGTGGCACCCGAATCGCCTGGCAAGCGTCGTCGTACTTCGTCAAACGACGGCTCACGGGCCCTTACCACTTCCGTCCTCGACTCGTCCATGCTGCCCATGGCTGTGCGTGATGGCCCGAGTGCTGTGTCCCCATCGCAGGCTGACAGCCAAGGACTCTCCAACGGCAACGGACCCGCGATGGAAGAGCTTGTCGATGCAGTACGATCTCGAAATGTGCTACGTTGGCAGGAGGAGGCGCTGGACATTTTCTTCCGCGACTTTGCCGACGAAGATTTGGATCTGCAGGTCAAGATGTCCGAGGGCGTACTCATCAATGAATGCAAGGCCATGGTGTTTTGCAAGATGCCTGCTCGTGTCCGACAGCACTGGGTCAAGCGATTCAAAGAGAACCCTCGAATGTAGGATCGTAGAGATGGAGTCGTCTCTGTGAAATGATGGCCAAGCTACCTAAGGGACGAGACTGAGCTCGAGTTTTATCACCGACACAAACAACAGAGAACAGTACAACAAAAATCAACCATACAACCAGAACATCGGACACAAACAGAGAAAGAGGAGGAGACAAGGAGAGAAAATCCAAAAGAGACTTGTGGTCTGACGCTTATTGGGTCGTGTTGAAGATACCAAGGGTTCAGGGATATGAAGCGGCATGGCGTTGGTGGGCAAAATCCATCCATCATCAAATCTTTGTTTGCATTTTTGTTTTTCATCTTGTACGAGGAGTTGCATTTTCTGGTTATTCTTTTTATAGCGAAATCTGGCGGGAAACATTTGGGATTGGTGGTGCATGTATCTTGTTTCTGAAAGGAAGCAATCCTTTTGTCTCAAAGGGTATCGGTGGGTTGATGGGAGCGTGCGAGTGTTTTTAAGCTGATATCTAATCTATGTAATTTTCACCTCTCATTGCAAATTCAAAGGATTCTCCGTGATATGGGAGGAAGTGAGGGGTGTATATAAAGAACACCTACCATCGGACGTGTCGGAATTTACGAGCAGTTATGAAATTTCAAATCCATCATGTTCTTTTAAGAACGTCACGCAAGACCATGCTTATCATGACAAAGACTTTTGTATTAAATCAAACTGTATTACCTATACCTAATATCAGTTTTGCAACTAGCACTGAAAAATTCAAACATCAAATATCCATGATGATTATTCAACATGAAACAACGGAACACCTTCCCCGAAAGACACTAAAAAAAAAGTTACTCTTTTTCATATGAATGTGTAAGAATAGGCATATATGTATATATAAGAGAATTCCCCAGAAAAGGTCAATCTACCATCAAAAGTCGTCAAAGCGTTGAATCATCTCTATACATACAAGAACTATTTCTTCATATGGCGGGGGAAAAAAAGGATTAAGTAGAAAGGATAAAAATGACTATGTTGAGCTTTGGATGAAATCCAAGTTGAGGCTCCTCCAGTCCCACAGTTGCGAGAAGTCTCCCAGGTCCACGTCGGTGATATTACCTAGACCGTAATCTAGGTTGAGGTCCTGGATCTGATAGTCCACGTAAGGGTGAGGAGCCATGGCTGCTAGGTTGTGATCGACCTGCGGCATCGAGTATAATCCGCCAGCTTGGATAATTCCGTCGATACCGGCACTAGGCGATGGTACTTGCGGAGGTATTTGGGCGTGAACAGCGTCGATGGGGGGATAAGGGTGAGGCTTCTGGTATCCGTCCACGGGTGCCTGGACGTAACCGGAGTTGTCGTACGATGAGTAATTGCTTTGCGGCGTCGATCCTGCGGGCGCACCCTCTGAGCTGGCGTAGTAACTGGGCGAACTCTCCTGCGACTCCTGGCCCGACTCCTGCTGGTGTGTCAATTCGGTCTTGAAGACAGGCGTAGGCTCCTGAATGGGTGCGCTGACTGGCGCGGCAGAGGATGCAGGGACACGACGTTGTTTCTTGCGCAGGACGGTCTCTTTTGGTACTGGTTTTTTCCTGGGCATCTTGTTCACCATCTTGACGAGAATGTCGTGAGACGTCTTTGCTGTCTTTGATACCGCCTTGAGACGCTTGAGCAGTCTGATCGAGTTGTCCACCGCTTCAATGATCTCGTCCTTTCTCGGTATCGTCTCGTCGTGGTCTTTTATAACAGCGGTGGAAAGAACGGCCGCCGTGTCGAATAACGAGAAGATAATGAAGTGAAACCTGCCATCGCGGTGTGAAACTTGATTCGCCCATCGGTTGGTCGTATCCAGGTTCCTGAGTGAGTAGTACACCGCATCTTCTCTCACAGCCAGTAAGTCCGCGAGTGAATCCTTTGTGTAATCCTGCGCCATGAACGATCGCATCGGGTTGAGAATCATGAGATAAGCCATGGTGTGGATATAATAACGGTGAAAGACGATCCAGCTGTGTTTGTGATCCTTGGACGTGTCAGGGTTGTCGACGTCGTAAACGGCGGGGAAACATCGAATCCATTCCTCGAGTGTGGACTTGTACTCCTGGATGTCCTGTGCTGATGTGATGTTCTTGGGGGCGCCCCATCGCTGAGCGAGGCTGGTGACGAGCTCTGACTGAAGTTTCATATGGAGTAACGGGGAAGGCGAGAAGTCCTCAAGGGTCAGACTTGGTGGCTCCACGTTGATATCGGTGTGATCAATAATCGTTGGTCGACCCAGACCCGAAGCGAATTGCCTGTGACTGATCAATATGCCGTTCAAGTGGGAGGAACAGGCTGACTCACCAGTCCCAACAGTCTAGAATACACCACACTCTCCGTCGCATCTCTCGTTCAAACTCGGACAAACCTTCAGCAATGGCAGTTCGATGAAGACCTTGGAAACAAAGTCAGTGGCAGAACCATAAAGCAAAGCAGCTCAACTTACCCAGCTCGTGAGCCTCCCGAACAGCAGCGCCAATAACATGCCAAGCTTCAATAAATCTTGCTTCAGCCTTGAACCAATAAATAGAGTGAAGCATCCACTGGATATTGAGCAGGTGGCAATGACCAAGCGGAATGACCCTCCCGAGTTCTGTGGCGGCTGTGTGATAATCTACGGTCAGTTTATCCGAGGGCTCAGATAACTCAATCTCGACCATAGGCTTTATGCCAACGTCGAGATGCTGAGTAGCGCATGCGCAAACCATGACCAGCAGAATGGTCCACTGCAGTGAGAGGGTTTGATTGCGAGATCTGCGGTCCCACCAGGATTGATACTCTTGAAGAAAGGTGGGTGGATAGATGATGTAGTAATGGTAGTTGACGTTGTTGAAGAAGCTTTGAACAATGGCGTCTGGATAGAAGGTTAGAAAGTCATTGTCGTTTAGGGGTCGACTATAACTTACCCATCTGAGGTCTTGAGGGTAAAACATCGATGGCGTGCTTGAGTTGAGGACAAGTAGATGGATGAACCCAAGTCAGCTCACCCAGCGGTTTCTTGTGCTTCTGAGTTTGATTAGCATTTTCAGACTTGATAGCACTGTAGAGAAGTGAGAACTCACTTTTGAATCGATAGTTAATGACTCCAAAAGAGGACCAGCAGCGTAGCCCATATCCGCCAGCTCAACATCATTATCGTCGCCCTCAGGCTCAGACACGTCAGGCTCGCCGTCATCTTCGCGGCTGCGCGAGCGCTTCTTCTCACTGCTGTTGGTAAGACTATCCGACGGTGAGCTGGCTGGGTTTGGCTGTATGAAGCGGCATTTATCTGCGACTTTGCGCTTCTGGCAATGATTGCAAGGCCATTCTCGATTGCACTAGCGGGAGAGTGCGTGAGTTTGACGGTAATGCGAGGAGGAATGGGCGGAAGATGACGGTCTAAAATTGACCTGTCAATCTCTTGACGGTTTCACGACGTACCTTTTGCTTTCTGCGATGGCACTCAACGCAAGCCGAGCGATATTGAACGGTATGTGTGCTGTTATCGTCCATGTTAGGGTGGAGTTGACGACGACGTTGGTGGAGATCGACTCAGCAGGGAGCGAACGCGAAGAACTTCCAAGCAAGGATGGGCAGGGACAGAGGGAAAAACGTTAATGCGCTGTTCAAATCTGGACCGTGAGAGCCTTTACTGTAAAGGGATTAGAGTAGACACTAATGAATTAGTTGTCGGATAATGCCGTGCGACTGTTTCGCTTTTTAAATGTCCCAGTCAATTTAACAAGGGAATGCAATGTGAAAAGAGAGAATGTTGCAAATCTATCATTTTTGACAAGGAAATTAATTTCCCATGATCAACAAACTCCTTACTAAACAAAGCATATCCCACTTAATGTTCTAAAGTTCCAATACCCCGGACGAGCTTGGGTACTTGTGACGCCTCAAATGCAGCCAACCTTGGGATCGTCTCAAACCTTGTCAGCCACCATGTCACAGTCACAGTCACGGCAATTCATGCCCCCTCTTGAACTGGGAGACTTGCGTAGTCTAGGGCCATGACGAGGTATTGATAGGTTGGCACATCAAAACATGGCTTGCTTATTGTCGGTAGCATAAGAGATCTAGATCTTTGAGTAACGGGAAACCTTTTCCAAGGTTGGGAAACCTGACCACAACAGAGTGATTTCGAGGCTGTCGACCTGAATTGCTTGCCATCTTGACACGGAAAACTCCGTTAGATGATCCTGTACGAATGAATACAGTAGGCAACAGCACAGACAAAAGTTACCGAGGTATTGAATAGTAATCAGGCAGTTATTTGGAATTGATTTCTCCCTTAGCGCGAGTTTGATGGCGCTCGGGCACCGGCGGTAAGGAATTCCACGATTGTCTTTTATGGTAACTTTTCCATTCCTTGTTCTACAAGAGTCTAGACTTTTGCCCCAACCGGCTCCTATTTATATCATGGAAAAAAAAGGTTTGGGGATTAATCAATGGATGAGCTCATTCCCGTCAAGTTGTTCCTTTGCTAAGATTCAGTTGAAGCTTTTCAAAGTTTGGTCATTTGTACGTCAGCTAGTTACCCTCTGCAAAACCTCGTCTGATATCCTTCAAAGACTTGATCTGCTTTCCATCCTCATCAAAGTTCTCCTCGCTCAGCCAAGCCTCAAATGCCTTCTTGACGGCAGGCCACTCTTTGTCAGTAATACTGAACCAGGCAGTATCTCGGCGCCTTCCTTTGATAATCATGTGTTTTCTAATAATGTGTCAGTGTCATGCCATGGCTAGTTGGCAAGGAACATACCTAAAGATACCCTCAAAAACAAAACCCAGACGCTCCGCAGCAGCGAGACTGGGTTTGTTCAGATGGTTTGCCTTCCACTCAACTCTCAAATACCCCAGGTCCTCGAAAGCATGCTTGATAATCAGGTAAAACGCCTCGGTGGCAGCTCTTGTCTGCTTCAGCTGTGCACCAAAGATGATGTTTCCGATTTCGATTCTCCTGTGATCCGGAACGATGTTGAGATAGGACATCTGACCTACGGGCTCAGAGGTTGTATCATCCCGTGGGCCGGAAAGAACAGTGTAGAAGAATGGATCTTTAGATTTGCTGAATCCTTCAACGGTCTCTTTCCATTGTTGACGATCAGTATAAGGTCCCCCGAACATGTATGTCCATAGATATCCGTTTCTGTCACCACCGAGATGCTTCCAGCTTGTCTCGGCGTGGGAAGGCTCCAGGCGGATGAGCGAAGTATAGCGGCCATCAAGAGTCGCTTGCGAAGGTGCCCATGCGGTGCCAGGCGGGCTTATGGGACCGACTGCTTGTCCACTCATGATTGTTATCTTGTCTATGTCTGAACATGTCGAGAAGTTGAGGAGAGCCATGAGGGTTAGACATATCTCGGCTCATTTGTAAGTGACCGGTGACGGAGCCGAAGCCTGTCAATACTTCGGGATCATGCTCCGAAAGTGAGTCAGCGCCTGTTATCGCGCCTTCTTCCTATTCCATTTGAACCAGTACACGTGATGTACTTCAGTTTGAAACTCAATATCATGCGATTTTATCAAATTCGTGTTCTCGATACTATGGAGATCGAAAGAGATTCGCCGCCATCTTTTTGATAATTGCGGAGATTCAATAAGGCTATGTCAGGTGGCTAAAGAATAATGCTGGTTCACAGCCCAATTGAAAAACAATAATAATTTCATAATGTTATTATTCATCTTATCATGTTTTGCACGAAGGATCAACTGGAAACCATCAATTCACTAATCAGCGTTGAGGAAAATGTATATCAAGATACCCTGTAGGATTGCAAAGTGCTTCGTTGGGTCTTGGCCAAGTTGACGATCTCCAATTAAAGACAGCGCGCTCCATCAAACCTATTCTGGAGACGTCATGAGAGACTGCGCCTCAATAACACTGCCAGGGTTCAATGTGACAATCATGCACGGCGCCTCATGTAGATCAACTCAGCCTTCCAACGTGTACAAGACGAGCAATATCATTTAAGATACAGACATACCTTTGTGAATTCGCCTTGGGAATAACCAATTGTGTCTCAATATGGATTATCCTACACCTTCAGAAAAGAATACAATGTTGAATGCTGAAAGGGACGAGGACCTTTCAGCCTCAGCTCCAGCTTCATCATCTTCATTGTTGGATCTTCCTACATTATATGACACAGCTGAGCCTCAACCAGCACCCCAATTCCAACATGATCAGCAATCACAATCCTCTGAAGACCTGCCCATTCTTATCATCGACGACTGCAAAATCTACTCTGCGTACGCGCCAACCCGCACTCTATATCGACTGAGCAACCCGGTAGCCGATGCAAATCGTACCGTCTACAGTATTGAGAAATTTCGATATCGCATAAACGACACTGGTACCGAGTCTAAACTCAAGCATGTCAAAGATCACATCTACGACATAAGCCGCGAGGTTCAACTCAGGGTACTGCCAACTATACATATCAAGGGCTTCACAAGCAGCAAGCGCACTTATAAGAGCGTCAACATTGTAGATGCTACAAAAGTAGGGGGAGGATACAAGGTGGAGGAAGACAGTGCCGACAAAGATGAGCTACTTCGAACCGAGAGGCCCTTCAAAGATCTTCTCAACCAAGGACGCGGCAACATTGTCGAGTGGAAAGATGCTTCGGGGCAAGTCATTGCTGTCGAGACGAAGCTGCAGCGTGATGAGGACAAGAACATTGTGGAGCCACCTCGTCTTGCCATCAAAGCGACAATGAATGACAAGCTTTATGATTTGTTGGTAACGAGTTGGTGTGCGGTTATTTGGAGGGAGGCCAAGCATGATTTGAAAGAGTCTTTTTCATGGCAGAAATGTAAGCTGCATCCCGAGATAAGAACAATACGAGCACAAGTTCACTAACATTTTTATCCAGTCAAAGATAGGGCGACGATGTTGCCACGCAAAGCCCCGGGTATATGGCATGGTTACGGTATGTTTCCATGATATTCATTCAGTATATAGACTCTTCAGATACCAAGCCGCATGATTGAAAACTACACACCCCCACCCCCCATTCCGCTGCAGTGATGATTGTCTGTTTTGCTATCCATAGATTTGAATTTTTGTTGTGTCGGGCATAATGTTTGTGACTACTAAGTTTTTGCATGTTTGTGATGACGGCTAGACGGGTACGTACCTTATCAACCAAAGATCGCCATTGATGGAGATTACTCCTCGCGTTACGAGATAGTTAGTATAGTACTATTGCGTCTTGAGGGATATTATTCCGCTTCTTAAATGATGGAGGAGATTTGAGTTCAAGACATTGAAGAATCTAGTGAGAATTGATTTCGCTTAACAACGCCTTTCTTACGATGAAGACCCCGTCTTGGTTGAGGACAGTTTCGCTTGTTGAGACATATGGTAACCTAATCGACTTGATCAAAGTCTGATTGAGATTGGCATGTTTATCGCCATCATCCCTCTTTCGTATCTCTCGCATGGACATGGACATGAACAGCACGAGACTGACCGGGTCATGTTTTGCCGTGTTTATAACGCGGGTGATTATCGACCAGGATGGGTTGGATATCCAGTCTTTTGAACCAGGGCATGAAATTCGGCAAACTAAGCTTATATGCTCTAATGCTATAGGCAGACTCAGCCACTCCCTCTACTAGTCTTTGGTCAAGCACTTTCTTAAAAGTTAGTAGCTGCCAAGATACCTTTGGTACTATTCTAACAAAAAAGCCTCCCGCTGTATTGTCCATCAAAAGACTCGACGGCTTAACTTTGAACAACGGCCTTGATACCCAAAAAGTCACTCGCTCGAGATGCTCACCTGAAAAGTGCCCCCTATTAGCGCGTCGGTGGCGTGAACTAGACTGCCGAAAAAGAAACAATTTGGCTTGGCGGGCGCCGGTTGTAATTTTAACAAGTGACAGGCTAAACAGGGGTCATCAGGTACCGTAGTCTTTACCTGTACCTACCTCCCTGTCTAGGCGAGATGAATAAAACTAAAGGGCGACCTAACCC
>JAAVUI010000802.1:0-26505 GCA_014899075.1 Fusarium goolgardi
TACAGTTTATATATAGTTATAAGTTATCTTACCTTCTCTCTAGAGGAGAGGGGGTTATTATATTAATCTCAACCGGCGGGTAGTACAGTTAGGACTTTGAAAATACATACATGTTTCAAATACATATATTATATAGCAATGAATCCTGAACGCAACGGGCTAGGCAGTCAGCCGTCACGGTTAAGTGCAACCCACTATCACAAGATCTGACCCCCACGCACCTCATGAAATTCAATGCTTTCAGGTACCATCACAATCTTTGTTAGACGAGATCCCGCCAACAGTCCCGTGCCTATCCGATAGCAATATGATAGGGTTCATGTTTGTCTGATCCGGACTGAATCTTGGTACACCTGCAATCGGCCACCCGTCCACTCGATTTCTTATATGCGAGACCAGCCCTGCGGGTTCGGATAACCAAACATCCAGACAACACATGAATCGTTTGAGCAGTCGCAGTCGCAGTCGCAGTCGCAGCCCGTCGCAGATGTACAGTAGCCTCGCACAAAGGGATAACATTTCTCCTTCAATTCGCCCCACTGACTATGTGTTTGTCCAGTGTCTGATCCCCTGCTTGGTGCTTAGCTCAGTCAGTCACTTACATGAACTCTTTCTCTGTGTAACCTAGTCCGATATCATGAAACTCAGAACCGAGATGAGGCTCTCGATCCCTTTTGCTTAGGAAGCTGAGTTCATAAGGCTTTGCAAACATGTACTATCCTCTGTAAGAGATTCTGTGTTGGTCGATCCTATTTCGATGCTGTACAATCAACACGGCTCAAGTACTGCTTGGCGACCCGCCGGTTTTCAATAAAAAGATACTGAGAGACCTTCGCTAATCATGTTGAGATATCTTGCTCTCGACTCGATCACCCGGAAGTCTTTGGACCATAGTTCCTACATACATCAGAAACCAATCGACAGAAAAGGAATAACCTTGGTGTTGAACACAAGCGTGTGTTGAAGCAAATGGACCATCAAAGCATCGTCCCTATCAACTGCACTGGAACACTATCATATGACACGATACCGCAAAAAAAGGGGGCAATCAGAAAGCAGCACACCAAGCAGCCACCGCCTAAGGGTTCACAAAAACTAAGATAAGCCCGTTGGAGTCAAAACTACCATGTGCACTGGCCAGAGGGGGTTTTATATCTGCCCTTGCAGAAGTACGCAATGTCCAAAAAGAGGTATCATTCCCCACAGACTGATAACTCAAGGTCATGTCTGCAGAATCGAAATTGATACGATTGCATGGGACATTTGCGACTGGTGGATTGTCAACGGACCTCCTGAACAAGTTCTCAATCGCTATCTCAAGCCCAGCTGCCAACACTTCACATGGCACACTCTTATGGTTCCATCGTCGCTTTGTTCGGAGTGCCAAGTCATGTGTACGGAGACCAAGGACATCAAGGAAGAGAGCAGCAACAGTGACAAGAAAGCATCACGAAAGACCAAAGGCAAAACACTGAAGCAGTGATATATGTTCTTATCGATTCGGTGCCAAGGTTCAAATATATATTGCCTATCCAAATTCTCCTATTGAACACAAAGCTTCCTGCCCAGACCGCCTTTTACCACATATAGTGAAAAGTTGATGTTCTTGGAGCTATATAGCTATCGACGTATATATAATTTCATACATTCTTGCGATGTGTCACGGCTTGGAAATTCGCTGGATTTGTCCTTGTGACAATATCGATTGCGCGGGCCAGGCTGAATGGGAATACAATGGGCCAGGCCACTTGACAAGAAAGAGCTTCACTTTCTCGCGATGCAGAATATACGCTGGTGGGACATGGCGCGGTCGTCTCTTACCGCCATGCATCTGGTGGATGTACCAATACAGAGTGTTGAATAGCATATGTGACTTTTGTCAACAAGATTGCTACGCATAGCAAAGTCTCAGTGGCTATTTTTAATTCTTAAACTACTGGAGTATTCGTCAGCTAGCAAAATCTTCCAAAAGAAGTTGTACTTTTCTACTTTCGATCGCAATTTCATAATTTAAGCTTGCATGTGTGGTGCTTCCATCCATCACAAGCACTGCCTGCCTATGCTATATTTGTCAACAGGATAGAAATTGACTGATCCCCTGTACATGCTACAGATCGAGCAAACGTACTCCACAAGCACTGAGTCAGAGATTGTAACAAATTCTTATTTGCTCTGTTGAATATACATTCCACCATCCGTCAGTTCAGTGCTATTCGTCTCATCAATGGACGTACAAGCCAATCCGATACGTTTTACGTACATGACTGACTCTAGCTTTTGTACCACCAACTCTTATTCCTTGACGTGCCCTGCGGTCGCTACTTTCAGGATCTTGTCCTCCAAGCCCGCCACATGGTGAATTTCGATACCAGCATCCTCAAGTGTTTTCCGGCCCGTGTTCTCTCCCACAAAAGTCTCGGGTTCCTGAACACCAACATAGACCTGGGTGATCCATGACTTTTGACGCAACACCCTTTCAACGCACGGTAGCTTGCCGCTCAACCGCTTAAAGCATGGTTCAACGGTGGTGTAGAGAGCGTGAGGGGTATTGAACACTTCAGAGAGCCTCTCTTCTGTGGTCCCATACTTTTCAGCAAGTTTTATCAGGCACGTCTCTTCGGCATGCGTATTTCCAGGGAGTTCCAAAGTGTACCCTTCGGCAATGATGGTGTTGTCGCTTAGGCGCACAATTAAGGCACCCACACGAAAGTTGGTTGGCTTTGGAGGAGAGTTGTTGGCCAAGCCCAAAGCCCTCTGCATAGCAGCCTTGTGATTTCCAGGTTCTATTGTAGTCATATCGGAATGTTGAAAATGTGTGTCGTATCAATATATTCTGATGTGGGAGCTATCTGGACCTTCATCAAGAGTCGGCGGGTGTAAGCTCCGATGGCCGAAAGCACTTAAACATTAGCCCCACAATATTCATTCCATCAACGCGTTGCGACGAGCTTGAGCTCAGGTCGCATTTCCACAGATACATCATCAACCAAAAGTCAGCAACAGAGCCAACATGTCAGACCATGAAGACGTTTTGGAGAGCGAGCCTCCGACCATCGATCCTTACGAGGTCCTGAACCTGGAGAGGACTGCGACTGGCAATCAGATCAAGCAAGCATACCGAAAGGCTGCCCTTAAGCATCACCCAGGTTTGTTGGGCTTCCATTGTAATGCAGGAGCAGTCTACTAATATTTTATATAGACAAGGTGGCTCAGGACCAGAAAGAGACTGCACATGAGACTTTTCAGGCCATCGCATTCGCATACGCCATCCTTTCAGACCCCACTCGGCGCAAACGATACGATGAGACTGGCTCAACCTCCGAATCCATCGTGGACTCTCAAGGATTCAACTGGAGCGACTACTACCGGGAACAGTTTAAGGAATCTATTTCGGGCGATGCCATCGAGAAGTTTGCCAAGAAATACAAGGGATCCGATGAGGAGAAGGGAGATGTGCTGGATGCTTACGAAGACTGCGAGGGTGACATGGATGCGCTTTACGAGAGAGTCATATTGAGCGATGTACTGGAGGACGACGAGCGATTCCGCGACATCATCAACAAGGCCATCAAGAGCAACAAGGTGCCCAGCTTCCCAGCTTACTCCAAGGAGACAAAGAAAAAGCGAGAAGGGCGCATGAAGACGGCTCGAGAAGAGGCCACGGAAGCTGAGGACTATGCCAAGGAACTTGGAGTACACGATAAGCTTTTCGGTGACAAGAAGGGGAAGAAAAAGGGCAAGGGCAAGGGAAGCTCGGAGGACGACCTGGCGGCGCTGATTCAAAAGAGACAGAAGGATAGGTCTGAGAGTTTCTTGGATCATTTGACTGAGAAGTACGGGGCCAAGGAGAGCAAGGGAAAGAAGGGCAAAAAGCGACCGGTTGAGGATGAGCCGTCTGAGGAAGCTTTCCAGGCAGTTGCTTCTCGTCTGAAGGGTTCCAAGAGGTCAAAACGTTGAGGGCTGAGTTTCTTGATTCTGACTTGTAGTGTACATTTGGACATAGGTTGGCTTGGGGGTATTTGGGCGTCGGAGTCTACGCATTAATACGTTGATGGTATCATTAAATACCTAATTTACAAGCTTGAAACGCCAATCTATCCTTGTGATTCCTCCATTGCTAATGATTGCCACATCTATCCCGATGCCCCGTTCATTCCAAACGTTGAAATAAGAGACGTGAGGCGCCAGCCTTCTGTACTGAACAGAAGGTAATAAATAGCCTTACCCGGAAAAAAAGACATCAGAGATGACCAGCACATGACAGCTTTTCATATTGCTTCGCTTGTAATTGGTATCGTGATCGAGTCCTTCCTACCCTAAACATGCATGGTGGGGCATGTCTGAGCTACCGTGAATACCTGAGCTTCGCAGACACCTCAAGCGACTTCTTTTCTCGTACAACGCACCATACCACAGCTAATCTCATACGAAAATCACGTCACAACGATGTTAGAGAATGATATGATAGTCACCTGAGGATACACTGCTACCATGATGCCATGAGCGAATCAGACAAGCCCCAACTCTACCCTCGATATTGTTTTCACCTTGCACCCACCGTGAATCAATGGTGCCCTCTCCGTGTGACCGATATCCACAGCCTTGATCAGCACACAGGCTTCGAAGGTGAATAACTTATCAAAAGTACCATGTCTGATCAAACGTTGATGGCTAACGGCTTCAAGGCGAAAACTTTTACTTTTATGGAAATTTACCAATCAAATGGGTGCGCATAGTCGGCTTGGTCGTCGCCATTGACGAGTTCACAGGTAGACGCGTCTATACTATAGACGACAGCAGCGGCGCATGTATCGAATGCACTGTCAAGATGCCTATCTTCTCGGGTGTGGAAGGCAAAGCGACTACAACAGGAGATACTACTCCGAAGAAAGCAGACGCAAATCCGCCACTACCCATCGATCCCTTCCCGACCATTGATGTCGGATGTGTTGTCGACATCAAGGGGGGCCTTTCCAGCTTTAGAGACGAGCGACAGCTCACTATCGAAAAGATGCTTGCCGTGCGGAGCACTCAGCAGGAGGTTGCGCTCTGGGAAAAGAGGGTCAGGTTTCAGTCCGAGGTTCTAGCCAAACCGTGGGTCCTGCGAAAAAGTGAAATTCGCAGATGTCGCCATGAAGCTGAGCGAAGCGAAGAAGCAGCAGAAAAGAAACGAAAACGGATGAAGGCCACGGCCGTGTCTCACTCTGCCAAGCAAGTATCGAGGTCAGCGGAGCAGAGCGAAGAGAGGACCAAGCGGGAACCAAGCAAAGAAACACGTCTGGATCTTCGGCAGATTCTCGAGAAAGGCGGAAGAGGCAAATATAATGCGCTGGGGTTGTGAGCTGAAGATACTAGTATCGACTGTTGATTGATTAATTGGGATTAGGAGCTTTTAGCGGGCGCTGATGGGTAGCTGAAGGTCTAGACAGCCAGACTAGAGTGTTAGACTGTACGCAATACAACCATGATCGCCAAGTAATGATTGGCATGGCCAAGTAGAGGTTGCTATGGTCTGGAATGCGATTTCGCAACCAGCAGGATTGTCCTCGCGTGCTAAAAAGATGATTTCCATCTCGTCGGAATCCATGAGACATCACGGAGCGTGTTGGTCACTTGACTGATTCTGTCTCAGTTTCAAACAAGCTTTCATTTTTCTTCTTTTCTTTTTGATGACCTGTATCCTGGTGTCTGGGTAAATGCTACTTTGAATCAAGTGCTGTCTTAACGCCTTTTTGGCATATGGCGTTCTGAGTCAAGTGACTGTCTCAATCAAACCGAACTGCCTCTTTCATGTATGTTGCATCGTCATTATCATCATTATCGACTCTTTAAAGAGGTTGGGACAGAAACATGAAAGACAGTGAAGTAACATAGTAAACAAATGACTTGAAATTCATCAGCCGTCGCTATCGTGGGACCAATAGTCAGTTTTGTTACGAAGTAATATTTTGGGACAAAAAGAAATGCTTTAGGTGGAGATTACTATGTGCACCGAAACAATAAACAACCTGGCTGATAATATCCGAACCAGACGTTGAAGGCTGAGACTTAATTCAAGAACGCAAGTCAAGGATGTTAACGACGGAGTCGCGTGGCGTCCACTTACGTCTTTCAAAGCTGGTTAAAAGCTCACAGGCTGGAAAATTATAGGCAAATTTGTAGAGCATGTTAGACTAGGTATGTACAGTACGGTAGTCTAGTTATAAGATGTGGCGAGAGTTCAAGCGAGAGTTCAAGCGAGAAAACCCCCCCTTTGTGATGCCCTGGGGCTAAATGATCGCGAATCGATAGTTCCTGAAGCTAGGTAATATTGGCTTACTCGAAGCGGCGCCAGGTAGGGAATAGTTCGGCGCTTGCTACTGCAGGCACACGCGGACGCCACAGATGAGCATTGAAGGGACTTTCCCTTTGAGATTTTCAAGTCACATTGATTGAATCCATCACCAGGGTCTGTTTTTCTGTCTCACAGGAACATGCGCCGCTAGCACTTGATTCGGAATGCGCAAAAGGGACCCTGTCTTGTCTGTTCACGATGCTCTTTCCTCATCTTCAATCATACCCAAAACCAAAAAGTCGAGGAAAGAGCCAATGCCTCTGGAGCACATGGTCAAACTTCTTCCACTCTAGTATTGGACCCTGACATGGAAGATAAAAATGAAGCCATTTCCAGCCATTCTCTCAACCTCAAATTTACGCAATCTACATTCCTATCAATCAATCAAACCAGTATCTTATCGAAACGCCATCCTGAAGAATCCAATTTCTTGAATTGCTACCCTAACCTGCATCGTCTTTACCAGCTCCTCCGTGGTCTGGCCCCCATCCCTAGTGCAACATTTCGTTTGGCCGTCGATTCAGCCTTGGTCTAGTCTCCAGGTAAGCCACATCCATTTATGTTACTCTGTATTATGTGCCCCCGAGACACGTCCACTTCATTTCATTCTCCGATGCAAGTGCCTACTAGTCTCATCAGTCACGGCGCCACTCAACTAGTGGTTTTCCGTCCTCAATGGCTTCTAGGGAGTCAAGGAGTAGACCATGGGCCGACTATATTAGAAGAGCCATGAAGCCCCCTTATCTTGTACTTCCATCTCCAGCTTCATTCAGCCCTATTCTATCTTGTCAAGGTTGTGATCTAGTTGTTCGAAGCAGATTCACACTTGATATTTGCCTATCATGAGATCTCGCAACGTTTTGCCTTTATGGCTCCTTTGGCTAACTCAGGGACAAGTTTCAGCCTTCCCACAAGCCGAACAGGTTTCTCCCAATTCCCGGGACGACTCTAACGACGAGGTCATAGGAGATATCCAAACATTTGCTTTTGAGTATCTCACAACTTACGCCAAGGAAGACATTATCCCAGTCACAGAGACTGTCAAGGTCAGCACCAGCAAGGCCGGCACTACTGCAACTGCTCAGGTTCTACCATCTTTGTCAGACGTCGAGCCTCATACAGAGGGTTTCATTATCACGGATCTTTATAACCCTTTCTTCACCAAGCCAGCCGTCTTGAGTACTTCGATCCCCAGCCCAACAAGTCTTCTCAAGCCCGTCAAAACTACTACCAAGAACGCGGAACCTTCTGGCCTATCCAAGATGGCTGCTGCTGCTGATATCTTTGCGAGCCCCATCGACACGAGTGCCCCTCTGTCCATGTTCGCGAGGAAGACCACTCATCCAGTCTCCAAGAAAGCTGTTAACCAGAACTCCCCTATCGGAACCAACAAGTTCTACTCCAACTTCTACCTCGAGGATCAAAACACTCCCGTCTATACCTATCCATACTCTCTCACATGGGCCAAGGGAACAGGTCCAGCAGCAAGCTGGGGCATGTCAATCTCGCACATCGATGCAAATAAACGTTCATACGGCGATGTCAAAGCTAATGGCGCCGTTGAGTATTACACCAACCCGGTTGGCATTCAGTCCATGATCATCTCGGCTAAGGAACTTGGTAAGAACACTGTTCTGACTATGGACTCCATCACCCCTCACTTTGCCAAGGCATACCTCAGAAAGGACAGCAAGTCGGCTGCTACGATCACCTTTCCCCTCTACCAAGGCAGCGTTTTCACAACTGCTTACTTCAGCGGCGGCACGCCTTGGATTCAGTCCGGTGTTTACTTCCGGACTATGACTCAGGTGACAAAGGAACCCAAGTCCAACGTGCGCAAGTTTAACTTCGTCCTCGAGGATGGAACTACATGGCGTCTTTATGCCTACAAGACCAAGGGTGACCCTCTTACCCTCAAGATTACCAACAACGGCCTGGCTGTTTCAGAGAAGCCCTTCTACGGTCATATACAGATTGCCAAGGACCCCATTGTCGGTCAGTCAGAGAAGGTTCTTGACAATGGTTGTGGTATCTATGCAACTGGCATGACAATTAGCGGCAACAACGTTGGTACTCAGGGCACTTACAAGTTCACCTGGACCAGAGCTGGCCACACGTCTGGAAAGCTCTGGATCTTTGCTCTTCCCCACCATGTCAGCTCGTTCGATGCTACGACCAAGAAGGAGATGAGAACATACAGCATGCAAACGCTTACCAAGGGTGTGGCCACGGCTGTCGGAGGAAACTCGTGGACCATGATCGAGCCATCGCTACCCGTTAACATGGGCTTTGCTCCCTGGGATCCAGCTAAGGGCAGCCGTGGTCTTTCTACTAATGCCAAAAATACCATTGCACCTATCGCTAAGTCCGAGGTTTCTCAAGATATGGACGCGCAGTCCAACACCGACTCGATGTACTTCTCCGGCAAGGTAACGTCTTTCCTATGATCTCAATGTTTATGGCCTAACGCAGTACAGGCCCTAGCCAAGTTTGGATCTATCGTTTATGTCATCAACAACATGCTGGGCGATAAGGCGTTAGCACAGGCCGGTTTGGAAAAGCTCAAGACTGCATTTGCTCGATTTGGCTCAAACAAGCAAAATTACCCGCTTGTTTATGAATGTGAGTTAACTACCGTTGAACTTGCTTTCCACCTTGGCTAACTGGATCAATTAGCTGTCTGGGGTGGCATTGTATCTACTGCATCCTACGAATCTGGATCAGCTGGATCCGACTTTGGCAACACTTACTACAACGATCACCACTTCCACTTTGGCTACCATGTCCTCTCGGCCGCCTATATCGGATCGATGGATAGCAAGTGGCTTGCTGCCAACAAGGCCTACGTTAACACGCTTGTCCGTGACTACGCGAACCCCAGCAGCAGCGACAAGTACTTCCCCCAGTGGAGAAGCTTTGATTGGTATCACGGACACAGCTGGGCTCACGGTCTGACCGCCATGTGGGATGGCAAGGACCAAGAGTCAAGCTCCGAAGACATGATGTCTGTTTATGCTATGAAGATGTGGGGCACTGTGATTAAGGACACTAACATGGTCGCGAGGTGAGTTTGGTCAAGTAACGCAGTCCGAGGAAGGAAACTGACCACAAGTACAGAGCCAACCTCCAGCTTGCCGTCATGTCACGAGCTATGCAGGCCTACTATTACTACACCACGACCAACACCGTTCAGCCCAAGAACTTTATCGGCAACAAGGTGGCAGGCATCCTGTTTGAGAACAAGGTGCATCATACGACTTGGTTCAGTGCAGATATCGAGGCGGTTCAGGGCATTCACATGATCCCCATTCTCCCATACTCCAACCTTGCTCGAACCGGAACATTCGTCCAACAGGAGTGGGACACTTACTTTAACAAGGGACGTGTTGACAAGTTTAACAACCTGTGGAAGGGCATTATCTATGGCAATTACGCAACCGTCCAGCCCGCGACTGCATGGTCCTTCTTTACCAAATCCGAATTTGATCCTATCTGGATTGATGGTGGAGCTTCAAGAACGTGGTATATGGCATATGCCGCAGGTGAGTTTCGCAATTTTAATAGAATGCACAAGACTATGATAACTGACAGTTGTGACAGCGTTGGGTGGCATATAATACAGATGGCAAATCGGCACCGGTGCTAGGATGAGTAGGAGCACCTTGTATAACAATTAAACATAGACAAGACGATACCTCGACGGGAAGATTTCTTTGCACATTGAGAAGAAGAAGGGATGTTTCAAGCGTATAGAGATGGAGAAGACAGCAAGTTGAAGATTCCTGACCTGGCCAAGACTACCAATAGTCGGCAGGCAGTTACTGAACCCTAGACAGGGTAATTGATTATTTCATTCGTTATTTTCAATAACTTGTTGCATTCGATATACCCTTGTTGAAACGTCTGGAATCAATCAAACCACAGGACAGAGCACGTGTTGACGATGACACGTCAAGTGAGTTTGATTGGGGCGCAGTTATGACGACCCTGAAAGATGTGCGCCAAGGCGGGGGAGGATTGAGATGAATGCCAAGAAGCAGATTGCTGATCCAAAGAGGTGAGAAGAGTGACCAACTGACAAGTTGTCACGGATATAATGGGGTGGGTTGAATATGGAGCAGTCAGAGTCTGTGCACGTTTCGAACGCGAACTAGGTACCTACAAATCGAAGGTTTCTTCTAGGTATGTTTGGCACAATTACTCTCTTTGTTTCAAACAACAAGCAGCAAAGTATCAGATGCAAGTGAGTGAAAACCAGCACGACATTGTTTTGTATCACGAGTCTAGAGTGTTCAGACCTATGAGACGGCGTCTTAAACTGATGCGCTGTTCCGTTGCAAATGCAGCCACAGCGTTGATCCCAGCAGCTCGGCAACGTCGGACGAGGCTAAATACGTACTGCACAATTGATAGGATAAGATCCGACGGTTGTGCAAGGCGAAAAGAAAGAAAGGACTGGATAACTACCAAGGTAGAAAGGGACGGCAGAGTTCATTTAGTAAGCTGATACTCTCTTGCTCCGTTCATGACGTTTAATAGAACCAATGCTGGAACTAGCCTTGGTTATCTGCCCACAAACAAGGGGTAGAAGGGGGTTATTGGGGCGGCGCCAAGAAAACACACAAAAAAAACGACAATCTCAAACCAGTCGGATAATTGTCCGTGTTCGATTGCTATTAATTGAGAGGTAACACTGCCAGTTCCATCTTAGAACAATACATTGATGGAAATGAATTCCTTTGAATCTATGTACTGTGCCAGCGCTAGGTTGCCAAAGTAAAGTTTTAAGCTTTTTGCTCAGCCACCAGCTAAACTAAACCGGAAGCCGCCCTGTTTCTCCTGGGAAAGTGCAATTGGCGCTTCCCTCAATTGGAACTGGAGCCTAGGGAGGCACGCGCCGAATAAATGAACATCAGTGACAAGACAATCTGGCAGGAGCTCCGAGCTCTCATGCTAAGAACTAAAAAAAAAAAGAAGAAAAAAAAAGAAGGGAAAGTGGAGAGCCAGAGCTTGGCTGCACCAGCTTTCTGTCAGCGGACGAATGAGATTGGTTGATGCTAAGTCGTCGATCCCTGGAGAGTCCACCCATGTCCTACATACGTCAAACCCGTGGGTACCGGCTTTAGGTTGGTCTTTCCCTGCTGGCTGTACGGAGTACAACCAACTTGAAAGGTCCAAAGCAAGGCAAGAGGCCTCCTGGGCAACGGACGGGTTTTCGTTTCTGCAACGCAACGCAACCACCATCACTAGTCGATATCAATCAATCATCAGCATCGTCACCACCGCTTTTTTGGAATATCCCAAAAGGCTGTGTAGCTTGAGAATAACGCCTGTACGCTTCTTTCTTACCCGCTCGTTCTTTTAGATCCATTGAGCGTGGGTCAAGTGAAATCAGTCTGTCACTGTCATCGTCACTGCTTCTTTTCTAGCTGGATTGGATCGTCATCCGCCTCCCATCGCAATCTATCTCGTCGCGCCTTTTCCTTTTCCATTCCAGATTACCGACTAGATAGTCGGCAATTGCCAATCCACTGCAGCAGGGGAACACAGACAAAGACAAGATACCGGCACAGGCACAGGCACAGGCGCAGATACCGTTGAACACCTGCCTCGTTAGATTTGATTTAGCCAGAAACAAGTTCAGCCATGGTTTGTGAGTGAATACCTGCCTGCCTTTAGGCTTTTCTTCTTCTTCGTTTCCTTTTACTCTCCTTCAAAAAATTATCATACCCATAAATCCATCTATCTGTACACTCTCATCAAGTAAATACCCCTGGCATTGTGGAAAGCAAATCGTTATTTGCCTTTTCCTTCGGTCCAACTTCTTTCTTTGCTAGACCCATCCATCTCCATCACCGTCACCATCCCTGCATTGAGCACAGAGTGTCACACATATCCAGAACGAGACAAAGTGCAAGATTAGCTTCTTTCACGGGGGGTCTCGACTGGGGGGACGCCACTCACGATATTGTGCCCGTATATACTACCTAACCTAATCTACGCCCCATGCCTGAGCCATCGTTCTTTTGTCCTTCTTTCAACCTCAATCCCACTCCTGCCATTATTGTTCCTGTTCCTTCGATACAAAGGGACGCGGGAACGTTGTTTATTACTTGATACAAGATATCGAGTGCACCTGGTCATCGAATCGATTAAGTGTATTGACGACGCGACAATATCTGACACATCCTCTCATCGCTCTCTACTCGAGTCCGTTCACTTCAATGTATGCCAATTTACCCTTTCATCCATCTGCCTCGAACACTGCTTGCTGTCATTGTCCCCCCTCCTCCCACCTTCAGCAAGCGCTGTCGCCTCTTGCATGCGATTCTTCGTCTACGCGCCAGCTCTGGGCATGATCTTCACATAGTTGGACATTGCAGATGGCGCAGCAGATTCCTTGCCCTGTCAAGAATAAAACAAGCTCAAAGCAATCGCCCATGGAGATGCGGCCAAGAATTCTAGGCCAGACTAGGCCCAGTCAGCCTACCATGCAGCCTTCCCTGAGCTAACTTTGTTCTTGCCTTATTGAGCTTGACTGCTTAGTGTTTAGAGCTTCCCTCCGCCTTTTGAAGTCTAAACACAGTTTGTCCATTATCAATAAAAGCCCAATCGCTGACCATTCCGGTGTTTTGATTCACCATACAGCTCTTCCATCCTTTAACCTTCAAATAAGACGATCAATGTCGAGCAAACAAACAAACCACACAGTGGCCGACGAGACCAGCCCGCTCATCAATGGCGGTGCCTCGTCGGCTCTCCACGACACCATCGGCCGTCGCAATGGCAATGGCAATGGCCATATCGCTCTCAGCCGAGACTCGAGTACTATGACCTTCCTCTTCGATTCGAAGCATACCCCCGGTATCCACAACCAGAACATTGCCATCAGGAGCCTGGCTTATTCGTGGCATATTGCCAAGGTCACTCTTCTTAGCAGTAAGTCTGCGCCCTCCAAATTTATGCACATGCCCACCTAACACTGCTCAATAGACTATGTCAACTTTCTTCTAGTCATGGTGCCTCTTGGCATCATCGCTGGTAAGATGGGTTGGGGTTCTACTGCCGTCTTCACCATCAACTTTTTCGCTATTATTCCACTCGCCGCGGTCCTGTCGTTTGCGACCGAGGAGTTCTCACTGAAGCTTGGTGACACTCTGGGTGGCCTGCTCAACGCTACTTTCGGAAACGCCGTCGAACTGATTGTCAGCATTGTTGCTCTCCAGCGAAACGAAATCGAGCTTGTTCAGGCCTCGATGCTTGGCAGCATCCTTTCTAACCTGCTTCTTGTCATGGGAATGTGTTTCTTGTTTGGCGGCATCGTTCACCGAGGCGAGTCTGGAAACGGAAGAGAACAGGTTTTCTCCTCAGCTACTGCCCAGACAACTTGCTCTCTTATGACTCTGTCTTCGGCCTCGCTTGTCATTCCAGCTGCTGTATGTTGAAAGGATTCCATTTCAAGACCCAACTAACTTTTGTAGTTATACGCTGTTTTGGATCAGAGTGGCTCCAAGGAAAAGGCCCAGAGCATCCTCACCTTGTCCCGTGGTACGGCCATCATTCTGCTTTTACTTTACGTTCTCTATCTCGTTTTCCAACTCCGCACACACAGCAACTTGTTCGATGCCGAAAACCAACCGGACGACGAAGACGCCGAGCACGAACAGGAGGAGCCCACTATTGGCCCTGTCGCCGCCATCGCCGTTTTGGTTGTCACTACCGTTCTAGTTACTGTCTGCGCCGACTATCTGGTTGACAGCATTGACGATCTTGTCACTACTTCGGGAATCAGCCGCGGTTTTATTGGTCTGATCTTGATCCCTATCGTTGGAAACGCTGCGGAGCACGTCACGGCTGTTGTCGTTGCTGTTCGTGACAAGATGGATCTCGCTATGGGCGTTGCCATCGGTTCATCTATCCAGATTGCTCTTTTGGTCACCCCCTTCCTTGTCATTGTCGGCTGGATCATCGGAGCCGAGATGACTCTTCACTTTGAAACCTGTAAGTTTAACGACTCGTCGCATCTGCAATTGTATTCGCTAACAATCTCATAGTCCAAACTGTTGCATTTGCCGTCTCTGTCCTTGTTGTGACTTATACGGTCCAGGATGGCAAGTCGAACTATCTCGAGGGTGCTATGCTTATGGGTCTCTACATTATCATTGCCCTGGCTTTCTACGCCACCCCAACTGATGTGATGGACCCTGGCAACTAAGTGCTCGAGCCACACTCAGTGTCTCAAACTTTTACTAATCGAGTGTTGTGTTTTAAACATGTCCTTTCTAAAAATGGTGACTTGGTTTACCAATACTCGAACTGGATATTCTGCCAAGCCGCTGGGACTAGTGGCGTCGACTATACGTTAAAACTGCAATCGAATTATTGAGTTAACTTTTCATATTTGTATTACTAAAGGGGTGCAGTCCGCTGGACTGGACTGCGATTCTGGAAGTCTTGGGCCCCACCAAGCCTTGGAATGAATCGGAGAGGAATGGGGAGTCTCGGTCGCATACGCGCATTTTCATTGTGTCAAAAGAAATGAGGAATAGGAATATAGTCTCCTCTTGCCAGGCTAACCTGGAAACCTATACGTTTTCTGGAGTTTTCTTGTTTATATGATAGACTGCAAGGTCGAAGGAGGAATTGCGAAAGCACGAAAAGGTTGGCTAAACAGTGAACCAATGCTTTCAAAGCTTTACATCATGTCTACAGGTCTTATATCCTGTGATTAACGTGTACAGGACGACTTGGTCAAGCCAATTCAGTCAGTGGATACCACTGGCGGCGAGGTACCCAAGTAAGAATGTACGTAAACTATACCAATGGGGAGCTGGTGATCTCCAGGTCTCGGTAGCAAGGATGGATGTGACTAATGCGATGGAACTTGAATCCGTTGTATCATTAGACAGTAAGTGACTGGATCATCTAATTTGAAATTGAAAACACGTAACATCTTGAAAGGGAACCAATTCCATGCACACAATACCTTCACCAATTCAACGTAAAGAAGAGATTGATAAACCATGCTTTTGATTCTAACGCCAATTATATGTACCAGTGTATATTTGAACGGGATGTTTAAATGGTCGGCTTGGACATGGGCGCAATGATGCCCTGCTTCATGAGCACACGAGGCTTGGTGCTGCCCTGGAAGGTCTCCTTTGTCTGCCACTCTGGTCCGACTGGTAGACGTAGCGAGCGCTCGTACTGCTGGCGGGACTCGAAGGGATGAGGCAGCTGGGATGCGAGGTAGCGGTCGTTCTGGGAGATGTTAGTATATAGTCTTTTTCAGCGAGGAGCGAGGATGTTGGTTAGAGGTCTTACCTTTTTGATGCGCTTCTCGTTGATTATAACCTTTTCCAGCTTGGCATCCTTGCGGTCCTTCTTCTTGATGCCATCAACCTTTGTTAGGAAACGGCCCTGGTGACGCTTCTTCTCCTTTGCGCTCACGCCATCGCCAACCCACGATCCCCAGCCAGGGAGCGTGTTGTCAATAATCTTGTCATCCTCATCCTCAGCAATAGCCGTCTTCTCAGCCTCAAAGTCTCCGGCGACATCCTCACCGGCGAAGGCACGGTCAAGCATTTCTTGATCGCGAATCGCCATGGGGAGATGCAGGTCAGTTTCAGACTCGGCATCCGAACCTTCATCGGCAGTCTGGGGTTTTGACTTGGATTTGGGCTTGCTTGGACGCTCGATGACGAGGGTATGGGATGCGAGGTCGAGATCGCCAACGTTTCCTGTGGACTGGCTCTTATTCTTCTTCCTTCGCGTCTCACCACTGGACCATTTGCCTGTGGTTGTTGAGGGGGCAGGCTCGGAGAGGGATGTGATATTGGGAACAGCAGGATTGTAAGCAGCGCCGTTGGTGGTTATCACGACGTCGTCGTCACTGTTATCCTCGGACTTGCGCTTCTTGGACACCCGGGTTGATGTTTCGAGAGCCGGCTTGAATGGCTTACCATCTGCGGCGCCGTATTGTCGTCGACCAACCTCTTCCAACTCGTCTGCAGACCCATCAAACTCCTCACCATCCAGCTCTCGTCGGATCTGGTTTACAAGAGCCGCGTCTGCCTCCTTCTTAGCAGCCTCAGCCTTTTGCATAAACTTCATGCCCATCAAGCCCTTTTGGGGCACGTTGTCCTCTTCTTCAAGGGCCGCCAGATCGCGACGCAAGGATGCCTCGCCACCATCAGAGTCACTGCCAGACTCGGACGACTCGTCAGAGCCACCAGCACGACCCTCCTTTCTCCTTCGGAGCTCCTCATCCTTGCGAGCCATCTCAGTCAGACCGGTACGGAATTCGTCATCCCACACAGCTCGCTTCGTCTTGTTACCAAGCTTGGCCCATTTGCTGTTCTTGTGTCGCTGTCCGACACGCTCCAGAGCACGTCGGCGATCTTGCGCCTCACGCTCTGCTTCGGAATCAATATCCTCGTCCTCCTCTCCCTCGCGCTCGCGCTCACGCTGCTTTCGGTGTACCCGGTGGTAAGCCTTGCTCTTGATCTTCTTGATGCGCTTGGCTCGCTTAGCCTCTCGTGCGGCCTCCTCACGGTCTATACGCTTGCGAGCGAGAGCCTCCCTGCGGGTGAGCTCGTTGCCCTCTTCGTCGTATTCCTTCTCCTTGGGCTTTTTGGGCTTATCCATAGTTAGGCCACTCTGCTCCATAATAGACATGATGGTGGACTCAAGCTCGTTGCTTGGCTGAGATATGTTTAGGGGCTGGATCTCAGTAGTGTCAAGACCCGCAGTTGTAGAGTTCTGGGGTAGAGGGAACACAAGATGCTCTGCTCTTCGGTTCTGCTTGACTGTGTCGTTCCACCGGTCCAGAGTCTCGTTGGTCTTTTCGTAAGCTGCGCTTCGATCGAGTTGGTCTTGCTGTCTCCTTGCCAAAGGCACATTCAACTTTTTGGAAACACCGGGACGCTTTTCCTTCTCTTCCTTGCTCATAAGCTTCATGGACTTCTTAATGTTGGCGTCGTTGATACCGGACAGTCCAAGATCGCTCAGGCTAATCTTGGCCTTTGCCTTGGGCTTCTCGTCTTCATCGTCCTTTTGGCCTCCAAATTGCTTGATTAGACCTTGCATCTTCTCTGGGTCTGCATCTTCGCCATCGGAATCATCAGAGTCGTCGTCATCAGAGTCGTCTTCTTCCGACTTGTCAGATGCATCGTCGTCTGACTCTGAAGACCCGGATTGATCCTTCTGCTGGGGCTCGTCGTCTGACTCTTCGAATTGATCGAGAGCGGTTGCTAAGTCGATTGCGTCTGCGCCGAGGGTCTCGCCCTCATCATCTTGGGAATCGTCCTCTGAATCGTCGTCCTTTTCTTATGTTAGACTTAGAGAACTGGGTATTTTCCATAAAACAAACCTACCTCGTGCTTTGTTGACTTGCTTCCACGGAATGTGTAGCCATCGAACTTGCCCTCATCACTGTCCCCAAGCGCATCATCACTCTCAATCTCGGAATCCTCGTCGCCTTCTTGCAGTCCTCCCAATCGCCATTCGTTTCCCTCACTATCACTTCCATAATCGGCGTCGTCATCAGCAGATCTGCTGGGTCTCTTGGCCTTCTTCCTTTGGGGTTCCTCCTCCTCCTCGTCGTCCTCATCATCTTCCTCGTCGTGTCGTCCATGCTTTCGCTCTATTTCGGCATCCAACCCTCTCGCTCGGGGTGTTCGCTTTTGTTTGGGCGCAAAGTTTTCCTGGGCAATACCAAATGCATCGAGCGCATTCTTTTGTGATCTCGCCTTTGACTTTTTGTTGGCGGCTTTGGCTTTGGGGGCCGCCACAAGGGACCTTCCGTGTGCCTGTCGTCCACCCATTATATTTCTCGAGCTTTAGTGTCCAAAATGTCGAGAATTGTGGTGGTTCGCAGGACCAGATTGCGACGTGAGATGGTTGAATGGCGTCGTTACAGCTTTCTCATCCAACACTTTTTTCCAGCTTTTCTGCCGTGTAAAAAAAGTTTGGCGGTGAGATGACCCTTGGCGGGGCACCCAATGAATGCCCGGATTTGATATGCGGGTAATGGAGTGGACAGTAAAGATAAGCCTATCATGATCGTTGTAAAATTACTGATGGCAGTGGGGTCCTTTCCCACTGAAACGGACCTTGACCAGTACCGAATACCGAGTCACATCGGATCAGATGGCGATTTAATTGTGTCGTATGATCTATAACTGAGCCACTACGTCTCCATCATTAACCCAATTGTTCTCCTCTGTTCATCTTTAGAACATTGGTTTCAATCATGGCGTCCTCCTTCGCCCCCGGGTTCCGAAGGTTACTCTTCCAGGCCTCGGTTACAGCATCGGGGCCTTCAAAGTTCTTCGTATGCAACCAATGTCTTCGAACTGCTCCCAGGAGCATGCCCTCCCGAGTTCTTAACGCCGTTCGATCACGATCATACGCCGATGCTGCAGTGAGCAATTCAATTGGATCCATTGCTGAGCAGGCTTCTGCTCGCGCATCCCCCTCTGTTTCTCAAGCTGCCAAAAAGGCATGGCCTGAGTCGAACCCCAAGGGTGTTGGCCTCTGGCTTATTGGCAGTGCTGTCAGTGTTTTTGGTATTGTCGTTTTTGGTGGTCTGACACGGTTGACCGAGTCCGGGTACGTTATATGCGCTCTCTAACAACAATTGAGAAAGTCAGCTAACGTCATGACAGCCTGAGTATTACTGAATGGAAACCTGTCACCGGTTCGCTTCCGCCCATGTCCAAGGAGGACTGGGATTCCGAATTTGCAAAGTACCGCGCTTCGCCCGAGTTCAAGCTTCTCAATCCCCACATGGATCTTGAAGAGTTCAAGAAGATCTACTTTATGGAATGGTTTCACCGTGTCTGGGGTCGATTCATTGGCCTGACCTTTGTCATTCCTACCGCCTACCTCGCTGCTCGTCGCAAAGTTACTCCAAAGATGGCTTTGAACCTTGCTGGAATTTCCGCTTTGATTGGTTTCCAAGGTATAATCGGCTGGTGGATGGTCAAGTCTGGTCTCAAGGATGATCTGTTCGCTCCTGGCTCTCACCCTCGTGTCTCCCAGTACCGTCTCACTACTCATCTTGCCACCGCCTTCGTCTGCTACTCCTGGATGCTTGTCTCTGGTCTTGCCGTTCTGCGAACTCGCCGCTGGCTTATGAACCCCGAGGCAGCCATGAAGCAGATTGGTGAAATGAGCCAACCCGGTCTTCGCACAATGCGCCGTGTCGCCTTTGCCCTTGCCGCGCTGACCTTCACTACTGCCATGTCTGGTGGACTCGTTGCTGGACTCGACGCCGGACTGATCTACAACGAGTTCCCTAAGATGGGTCTCGGTATCTTCCCTCCCAAGCAGGAGCTCTTTGACAAATTCTACTCGCGAAAGGAGGACCATTCTGATCTCTGGTGGCGTAACATGCTTGAGAACCCCAGCACTGTTCAGATGAACCACCGAATCCTTGCCGTGACTACCTTCACCTCCATTCTCTCTCTCTTCATCTACGCTCGCACCAGACGTGTCAAGGCTATCCTTCCCACCAACATCAAGAAGGGCGCCAATGGCCTTTTCCATATGGTATCACTTCAGGTCGCCCTCGGCATCAGCACTCTCATCTACATGGTGCCTATCTCCCTTGCTGCGGCTCACCAGGCTGGTGCTTTGGGCGTCTTGACCATGGCCCTCGTGTTGGCCCACAGGCTACACATCCCCAAGCCTACCCTTCGTCTTCTTGAGAAGCGATTGAAGGCGGTCGCTGCTGCTAAATAGATGATTTGATGAAGTTATAAGACCTAGAAAGAGAACATGTAAATTATCATTGTGGAATATGGTACCATACCAATAGCATCAATAGAATTGCGAAAAAGGCAGCTGGCTCGAGTTGCCGAGTTTGTAATAACACCGTACATAGCATTCAACACACAAATCTCCAACCTTTAAACCAAACAAACCTGTGAGCCAATGTATAGAACACACCGTACCTTGCAGTAAACATCGATGATGGCTTTCGAAACATGACTTCCAGTAGGAACAAACAAACCATGCTCTTGAAATAGAGGAAACGGCCATATTGCTTGCTTCGTAGCTGTCGAGTTTTCCTGGCCGAAGATTTGGGCGAGCCACCTCATAAGTGAAGCAGAGACGTCAAGCTCAAGATGTAATTCTTAACAAGCCAAAGGCATTTCAATTTTTTGTTCTATTTCCAGGATAAAATCTTTGTCTCTCCTGGTATCATTGTCTCAACGTTAAATCATACTCTCAAACTCATCACAAAGCCCTTGCATATACTATTTCTCAATTTTACTTGTGAGCTATCGCAAGGTTAGTCATCATATCAAGATCAGTGAATACACTCAAACTTACCAATGCCCTCCTCAGGCACGGGCTCAACGCCAACCACCTCAGCGGCTAGTTGCTTCTTCTGCTCCAGCTTGTCGTCCTTCATGAAGGGGAAAGTAAGGACCTCACGAATGGTGTAGTTATCAGTCAGGAACATGACCATTCGGTCAACACCCATACCCCAGCCACCGGTAGGGGGCAGACCGTACTCGAGCGAGGTACAGAAGTTCTCATCGACGAGCTGAGCCTCGTCGTCACCCTGGTCCTTCTGGCGGGCCTGCTCCTCGAAACGCAGACGTTGGTCGAAGGGGTCGTTTAACTCGGTGTAAGCGTTGGCAATTTCCTTCTTGCACACGAAAGCCTCGAATCGCTCGCACAGACCGGGGATCTCACGGTGGTACTTGGCGAGAGGGCTCATGACCTGAGGGTGGCCAGTGATGAAAGAGGGGTTGACACACTTCTCCTCGATGAACTCACCAACCAGCTTGTCAATCATGCGGGCGTTGGTCAGAGGAGGTGTGCACTCCAGGTTCATCTTCTTAAGGACCTTCTTGAGGAACTCGTTGGTCTCTTGAGTGTGGAGCTGGTCACCAGAAGGGAACTTCTCGCCAGTAGCCTCCTCAAGAGTGGGAATCATCTCATATCGAGGCCAGGGCGCCTCCCAGTTGACCTCGTACTTCTCACCACTCTGAGTGTGGAAAGTAGTCGTGTAGCCGCCAGTGAGGTACTTGACGAGTCCGGAAATCATGTCCTCAGTAGTCTTCATCAGGTCGTTGACATCAGCGTAGGCCTCGTAGAATTCAATGGTGGTGAATTCGGGGTTGTGAGTGAGATCAGCACCCTCGTTTCGGAACTGACGTCCAATCTCGTACACGCGGTTGAGGCCACCGACGACAAGCATCTTGAGGTACAGCTCAGGGGCGACACGCATGAACATCGGCATATCATACTCATTGTGGTGAGTGGTGAAGGGCTTGGCAGTAGCACCACCAGCAATCTGGTTCATCATGGGAGTCTCAACCTCGACGAAGTCGCGCTCGTCGAAGTATCGGCGGATCCAGGTGATCATCTTGGATCGAGTGATGAAGACGTTACGGGCCTTCTCGTTGCAGATGAGATCGAGGTATCGCTTGCGGTATCGCTGCTCGAGATCCTTGAAGCCGTAGTGGTCATCGGGAAGGGCGTGCAGACAAGGGGTCAGGAGAACAACCTCAGTGGCAAATATGGACAGCTCACCCTCCTCACCCTTCTCAATCTTGGTCTTAGGGGCAGTTCTGGGATGATATCAGTTATGAGTTTCCTTCAATTGATAGTTTGTCAACCTACCGGCCAGGGTATCCGATAATACCGATGATATCACCTCGACGAAGATGCTCGTGCTGGTCCTCGAAAGAGGGAGCCCCCTCGCGAACCTCTTGAGCCTGGCACATGATCTGGACCTTGACACCCTCAGTTCGGACATCGTAAAAGAGGAGCTTGGCGCCAGATGCTCGCTTTCCATGAACACGGGCACCAATTTGAATGATCTTGTCCTTGGCGTGCTCGCCAGACTTGAGGTGGCCGAACTCCTCGACGAACTTTCGCAGGTCGTATGTAACATTGAACTTGTGGGGGTAGGGGTTGGGGCTCTTGGTCTCGCGGAGCTTGTTGATGTTCCTGGATCGGATCTCGAAGTACTGGTTGGGGGTGAGGTCCTTCTCAGCAGCCTCAGCACCACCGGCAGCCTTCTTGGGAGCGGGAGCGGGACCACGCTCGGCAGCCTTCTTCTTCTTTTCCTCCTCCTTCTGGCGGGCCTTCTGGCGCTTCTTCAACTCGGTCTTGGAGACCTTCTCACCAGTTACCTCATCGAGATGCAGGTTGGCAACCTGCTCGGTTGGAGGGGAAGCAGCGTCAGCCATAATTGCGTATCGTTTTCGCGGTTATGGAATTGATATGGCAGGATCTCCAGATCAGGCGTCGATACCTGATTTAAATCTCTTCTGCCGGTAAATTGAGTCAAGCTGTGATGTTGTGAGTCAGTGGAACAGTCAGGGCAGGAGGAGGGGCAGAAGAAATGGTGGACGCCACAATCGCGGGGTCAATTTTTACTCAGGCATTTACTTGCTCAGCCACATCCACATGAATTGTGAGAGAACCATTAACAAGATATACTAACAGATAGGTAGGAAGGTAGTTTATCAATATTGGTCATATTATTGTATCGCGGGCAAAAGGAGATTTAGCTCGCTCAAAGTCTTTTATCATTACGGATTGCTTTTGGTTATAGCCTACCTACAACAGGTATTGATTACGCTATGAAACATGATGGAAATGACGGCGCTAGTCCAGATACATGGCATCCCCACGAACTCCTTGCATTGCCATGGCTATATCACCTCCGTGCATGCCTCCATTTTGCATCGCCATATTCATGTTAGGCATAGAACGGCTCAAATTGATTGCTGCTCGGTTGACAGGACTTCCTGCACCGTTGGGCATCATGAACTGTGCATTACGCTGTTGCTGTTGCTGCACAGGTCGTGTACGTAGCACTTCAAGGGATGCTTGCTGCTGAATAGGTTGTTGTGGTTTAATGGGGGAAGGATTGACCATGGCAAAGCTATCGTCGTCCTCCATTTCTGCGTCAGCATCTTGATCGCTGTTCTCTGCAGTGGAAGATGGGTCAGTCGTAGTAGTTGAGGCAGTGGCATGTTCGCTGGTTGCACCGTTAACACTGGTGGTTGAAGGACGTTTAGAAAGTTGAGGTCGTTGCGGTTGTTGTAATTGCTGCTGCTGTTGCTGTTGTTGTGCTTGGAATTGTGGCTGGGATGGCGTCTGAATTTGTGGCGTAGATTGAGTGCCGTTGACAGTGGTACTACTGGACGCTTGGCTGGATTGGTCCAAGGACCTTTGAGAATTCATTCCGTTGGCATTGGCTCTCGACGAAGCAATGACACTCTTCCATCGATCTATAGACCTCGAGACAAGGGTTGAAAGATCAAGCTGGCTGTCCTCGAGGGAGAAGCCAACAGCCCTCCCACCCCTCACGGCCTGTTCGTAAGAAAGAGCAAGAAGTTCTCGTTCCATTGAGATTGTGACGGGTGGCGCGAGCCTGAACTCTTTTGGTTGTTGAAGCTTGTTCAGTTGTTCAATCTGAGATTTGAGATTGGCATTCTCCTGTTTGAGTCTGTGCTGCTGTTCCTTCATCTTTTCGGCCTCCTTGTGCTTTCTTCCCACACCTCGAGCCAACTCGAGGATCCAAAGTTCTTGCTGTCGCTGAATCGGCAGAGTTCCCCACACTGCGTACGCCGATTGAAGATGCTCATCCACTTGCGCCTCCAGTTGCTCTGCAGCCTTCTCAGCCTTCCGGACGGACTCTCGAGGATTTCGGAAACTGTTTGCTGTGGAAGGATACTTGAACTCATCCATCACGGCAGTGGTGGCAGCAGCGCAAGTCACTTTCCAAGCCTTGAACTGTCCTACGAACCAAGCCTGTAGAGCCTCGAATTCGCGCTGTCCTGGCGACTGGACGGACCATGATGTCGATGTAGGATGTTGTGTCGATGAGAAGAGGGTTGGAGGGGGTTGTAGGCATTGGAGGGTCAATGCAGGGAAATCGAGAGATAGAGGGTCGAAGTCGAATGGCATCGAGTTGTTGTCGAGTTGCACCCTGGCACAAGGTTAGCATTTCATGAGCAGAGCGCCTACAAAAGTCAATACACATACTTGGCTGCCCTCCAAGAGCTGAGGAGCTCCCGCAATGCTAACTCTGCAGCACGTGCTGTATCCATGGCATCGGAAACTTTTTGTTTGACGTCGAATTGGGCCTTCTGGATGGCTTGCTTGCTAGCGGTCCGTTGCATACCAGGGCGTTTTGGTGGCTCGGGTGCGGCGTCGCCTTCCCAACTGCCTCTTTTGGAGATATCGTTCATGACGCCAGTGGCCTCCCATGTTGGTTGGAAAGGAGGCGCATATTTCATAGCCTGATCAACGACGAGCTGGTTGCTCTTAGACATGACTGGTGATTGGAAATCCTCGTTTTCGGGGAGAGATGCTTCCTTCATTATAGGTGCTCTTGGGGTCCCTACAGGAGTTGAAGTTTCTCGTCTCCCACCCAGCGAACCTCGCGCTTGTCGCCTTGTGATACCACCACGGAGTTTCTTGATAGCGTCGACATCGTGAACACCATCCGGCGGTTTTGGGTTCTTCTCTTTAATGTACAGATCGAGATGGCGACCAAGGGAAGAGGAGGTGAAAGCCTGTCCACAAAAGGGGCAGTTTTTGTCTTTAGGGGCGCCAGCTTTGGGGGTTCCTGAATCGGCGGTTTGGGGCGTCGAATCGGGCATTTTGAACGAGGTGTGAAGGGTCGATTTCAAGGAGAATTAGGGGAACGCGAGTTTTTTTTTTCTGCGAGGGCGAGTGTCAAGGAAATACGAGGCCTCGACAGCTATAAGAGTGGGAAAAAAAGGTCGACGACTACGGCTCCAATTGGGGAGCTGTACAGACGTTAATCATAAGGAGCGAGCGAAGGTCGAAGAGAAAAAAGAACGAGCGTATTGGGGCCGAAACCTCCGGGCGGAAGGACAGTTCAATAGACGTTTAGGCAAATATGTGCATGGATAGAGTTGAGATGAAAGTAAGAAGGAAAAGATAGAGATAAGAGTTTTCGGGATGGATAACAAGAGAGCGAAGTCGAAGACGAGAGCAAGAACAAGAGCGAGAGCGAGAGCGAGAAAGAAGAAAATGAGAGACTCGAAATGTTAGCTAGTTGAATTTAGAGCGAGTGATGAGAGACTAAAGGGGAAGCCAGGTCTAGTAGCATCGCTGCGTTTAATTGTTCTTTTTGGTTTTCCCCCTCTCCATTTTAAAATAAAGCCTCCTCCCAGGTGAGGTCCATTTCTATTCAGGGGCGGAACCAATCCAACCAAGACCCCCGAAATGGACCCCCGGATTGGCGCCACCAGCACTAAGCAGCACCCATGGAACCCCTGACGCTTAGTGGCCGTCCCGCCGTCTGGATGTCTCTCCCGCTGCTCGCTTAGCGCTGATCGGGCTTCTCTGAGAGGTCCGGTTTAGTGCCGTCGGGACCTGGAGCTTTCTGTCGATACTCCTGAGATCCATGGAACCTACCTATCTAGGTGCCTTTGCCTTGGTTCTGTAGGGCAGGGCAGGGCAGTTTGGTCACCTATTGTATTTAGGGTTTCATAATGGCAAGATCTCGATTCACGATGCAACTAGGTGCCTGATTTACGACTGGTAAAGACATTAGCAAGAGGGTGAAAACAAAGCGCTTCTTAAATAAAGACTTGCCTACTTGCTCGACAAGTTCATCAGAGCTTGGCATCTCTTTCATCTCCTGGACTCGGACATCGGCAATTGTACTAGACGGTATAGTTGATTGGCCAAGGGTTGCTAAAAGGGGAGGAGGATATACAGCTATAAATACAACAATTTCTCATGGATGCTAATATTAGGCTATGGAAATCACACATATTAACAAATTCACTCTTGACGACGCCCTCTTTTCGTCGTTCTAATGAGATGGAGTTTGTAGCCCACTAGACAATGTCGGTTATGCTCATAGTATTACTAGAAACCCACTTGCTGCTCTGTGGTCAATCACGACCCTTGAAGGTCGGCCGTTGGTCAGATTCCGCTGCCACGATAGCCGCAGATACGAGGTCCTTCAACAGAGACGCGAAAATCAATACTTGCAATAAACCTCAAGCTACTCTGTAGTTGCTGCTTCTCCAACTGACAGCCTGGCGCCAAATAAATACCCGCCGGTCGGGACTAACGTGACGACCCCCTCTCCTCTGGAGAGGGGGTAAGATAACCTATAACTGCATATAAACTGTAACTATACTGCTATATAA
>JAAVUI010000803.1:0-47452 GCA_014899075.1 Fusarium goolgardi
TCTATATATTAATATTCTTTAATTTATATTAATTCTGCCTATTTAGGTATTTTGTACTTATCTAGGGGTTCCTCCCTTATTTAGAAAATCTTGCTTGCTTTTTACTGTATGTTTCTAATAACAGGCGCAGCTTACCCGGCTCCCCCTTGTCGCGCGATTGGCTATACAGCCAGAGCAAAATACGCATCTTCCCTTTGATACCCATCTTACCATCCCACCGAAATCTCCAGGCGATTCATGATAATATATGCACGTTCTGTTCTAGGTATGACCCAGTGAAACAAGTCCCGGAATAGTATCCTAGGTAGCCTCGGGATTGAGAGGATTGGTCTTAGATGCCTTACTTTGATCATACATAGTAGCGAATGGACCAGCAGAGTCAAGTATTGAGGCTGTTCAGGCGACTTGAATTCCCGATCCTTGTTGGCCTTTTAAATGAATCTTCGACACTGGCATGAACTAAGACGCCACGTAGCGAGTAATTGCATCGAAGTATAGTCAACCAACACAAATAGTCATCTCCCTTGGGATAATGGATATTTACTCATGTCACAGAAAGCAATGAGGTGACTTTAATATCAAGGGCATGTTTTTGTTTACTTGAGTGCTTTTTGTTGGAGCAAAGTGAAGACTGGGATCAGGCCGGAGCATCCATGGCGATGAATTCCGAGCTTCCGAAGATCAAGGAAGTCAGTCAAAGCTCTCTAGTAAGATGACAAGTCTGCAAGAAAGGGGAATCGCCGCCTATATGTCTCCTGGCCGTATCAAATATCGCAAATAAAAAGCGCAGCTATTAGAGCCACCCTAAATGAAGCCGGAGAAGCTACGGATACCAAGGAGACGAAATACAAGGAATGACCGATTGCGTGCCCGTTCTGGTACCGAGCATGGATCAGGCCTGTAATCAAAGACATGGACCGCAACTTTACCTTTTGCGATCATCTGGCCCAGTAATAGAATCAGCACACTTGATCGAACGCGTGTTCTTCATGCTTATGTCCGTGTCCATCCACAGATCGAGCTCTGAAGCAGCAACGACAAAGGTACACCTCCGTAGAGCGGCTATTATTATACAACGTCTGAATAGCATCGTCATGCGCATCCGGCCGAGGCGTTTCGCTTTCATTCGAGGCAATCTGGGGTCGCAACATCCAGTCGGTTTCTCATCTTCGCAAGCGTCGTGGCGTTGGCTTAGCTCGTGCTTGGTCTTTGAGGCTTGTCCTTTTTTTCTGTGACAACCGTTCGTACCTTGCATTGGCGTCGAATTTGGGTGGATGAGGCGACCCATCTGCTTGCCTTTGCCACACTCGTGTGAACATTAGACCCTTTCCAGCTTGTTTAAGATGAGCACAAAGAAATTCGGTCCAATCCAAGCAGGACTGTGTACTCTTTATCGATAAACGTTCTGTTGCAGTTGAGCCGGTCCTTTGTTGTTTTCTGCTCTCGTCCAGTCGGAGACTTGACCCATGGCTTGGCAGGGGAAGCGGGGATGATAGTAACGGCCCCGACCAATGAAGCGCGCGCCTACAGGGGACATGTGAGTGTCGAGTACAGCGAATCCTAGCGAGTATCACGTCTCTTTTGGAAAGGCCAAGTTGAATAACGGGTCAACGGACAAGGACCTAAGGGGATGAGAAGAGAGGGAGAGGAAGAACCTAGAGCCAATATTGCCTTCCATCTCCTGCTCCTGTCCAGAGTAACATTGAACAGTTCTAGGTAAGCGGGACCCTAGCGACATGTCTTATTGGCTGTTTCTAACTAGCCGGCTGCGGTGAGGCCCCGCACCCTCCTACGTTCGCAAGGAAAGTGCACACACTCACCAAAGAAGGTGCCCCAGCATCACCACCATCGGTTGGCTTAGCGGCCAATTGCAGCGACTGTGCCCCTGGGAGAACCAAGGAAACAGTGGTCCTAGTGCCTGTTCAGCGTCTTTTGAGCGCCTAGTGCCCCTGTACCCTGGCACGGTCATTTCGCTCCCCTGTCGAGATGGCATGGAATGATCAACTCTCCCCCAGCTAAAACCGTTCATCCCTCTCCCGCTTTGTTTCTTTTTCTTTTCCAACCCCAATCCTCGCGGGCCAGTTTTTGTGAATATCGTCTACGGCATCGTTTTGTAACTGTACATCTTGTTCTCAGCATTTTCTTGGATCTTCAGCTTCACTCTTTCAGCTGATATCCGTCCGGTCTTTCCAACCCCCTCTATCCCTTCGTTCTACCCACCATCTAGGCCCTTCACCAGCCACCTTGGTTTACGATCTCCGCCAGGCATTTACCAAACGAACTATTGGCGATATCCTCTCCCTGGCGTACGTTTTTCTGTCCCATCTGACCCTCCACCTGCCCCCTTGATTACATCAGTTCCTGTCTGTTTGGTCCGTCTTTTTCTGCAGCACGTCATAGCATATGGCATGCATTGAATTGGTGGGATCGCCGTGGCTTCGAATTGGCCAAATGTCGACCGTCAACTCTCGATGGGCTCTTCCGGCCATTGTACGGAATGGCGGTTGGCTGCAATATTGGAGGCTGCGTTGCAGATGGACTTGACGACCGCCACAGCAGGACTGAATCGCTCTCCCCGGTGAAGGTGGCTCTTTTGCCATGAAATGGTTCGCTAACATTGTGATGTATAGACGTAATCGGCCTAACATTCGTTCTCTCTGTACACGGAGCATTCATCGTTATCACCAACTCAGAACACTCGCTGCTGTACCCACATAACATTAAAACTTAAACTCTATTCACGATGCCTTCAATTCTCAACCTCGTTACTCGATCCGACATGCCTGCGGATTCCAATGGCTCAGACGATAGCATGATCAACCTGATGCTTGGCCTTCTCGGCCTTGTCTTCCTCGGTCTCATTCTGGTCGCCATCCTCTTCCTCTTCCGCCGCGCTCGTCTTCAGAAGCAGGCTGCCATGAAGTCCGAAGAGGACGGCCTGCCTTCTTACTACGATAGCGACAACAAGCGCTTTGCCAACCACCGCGGCCTTACCATCGAGACAACACACAACGGTCGCTCCAGCGTTTTCGTTATCAACCAAGACGGTCGCCCCATGCTTGCCAACCCCAACTCTCCTCCCTACTCTCCCGACAACGTCCCAGAGATTCACATCACCTTCCCTGATGAGCAGGACGAGCAAGGTCGACAGCAGAACGGCCGCGTGCTTGTTGTCCGTGTTGGTGACAACTCCGCTGTTGGCCTGGAGCCCATGAACGATGAGCAGCTCCCTGCCTACGAGAAGGAGGCCAAGGGTCAGTTCTACTCGATCGACATGGATCAGATCGGCGGTCTTAAGGAGAAGGACCGTACTCAATTCCAATAAAGAGATGCCTCCCAACTTGTTGCTTCTCTTCTCTCCAATCGTCGCCGGCGATGCTTTTTCGACCCGTCTGGACGACTTTGTCACGACAAAGCTTTGAATACGATTCTTCTTTTTTGGGAACTCTTCCCACACAAAAACTAGCGAATTAACCCGCCTTTCATGGCTCGACCTTGCCATTCAGCAACCGGAGAGTCATGGCAATTTTCATGACCCGTTACTATATACCCGTTTACGCTGCGGTCTAATTTTTCGCATTGCTACCTATCAGTGGCCATCCCTCCCCCATCACACTTTTGCATATCTCGATTTCCCTTTAGCCGACTTGCACAATTACTACAACGCTACCATGGTCCAAGGTCTGAGAGAAGGGCTTAATCAGTTATTGAAAAGAGTTGGAGAGGGGTGGTAGTGCACCCCGAGGAGAGGCCTTGGATCACTCTGGCAGTTGATGGATAGCATGGGCCAAAGCAAAACACTACATTTAGCAATTCTTATATCTATTCTATGGGGTTGGGCCTTGGGACACGACACATGGCGCACCTTGGAGTAGCAACTATCTATATCTATATCTATCTCTAACTAGTCTAGTTGATAGTCCATAGTGTATAATTTCTTATCCTACCACATGCTTTGACTCTGATACCACTAGTGACTGAAAGATGGCCAGGCTTTAGGCCAGCAGGTACGCTGACGTTTCAAGGGAGGTTGGCTTGGCTTTAGCCGTGTAGGTAATAATGCGACATCGCTGCATTCCTAGGGTTGCCTTTTCCCCCGAGTGTTTCGACGAGTGAGCCTCTTGATTGGTCGTCTTATTTGTGGGGGATCCTCCAGCCTTGATCTTGGAACGGAAGCATTCAAGTTTTGTAAGTCTGCATAACTACTTTCCGAGGCTTCATTAAGCTAACATGCTTTTAGACGTTGGACACCTTTGGTGCTGCTGTTACCGAGCATAAGGTATGCTAACGATGTTGACCTGGCCTATTCATTCACTACACCAAATGGTACTCTTCTATACAAAGAGCAAAGGAACATGATTGTTATTAACTGATGGTAATTTCATTCTTTTAAGACCTCTTGGAGGATCCCTATACTTCCTTATTCATTCCCGTCTCCTCGGATATCATGCTCTGTTATCCCACCCATAAACCAAGTCCTCAAACACATTACACCAATAAGTAAAGACTAAAAGCAAACGTTGCAGGCTGTCAAAGCGCAACTACAACAACCCCTTGTTGAAGCATCCCCTTTCAATGAATTGATTTTTGATTCAGTTTCCAGTCTTCTGCGCATCCACGCTCCTCGTTAAAGTCGGCGCACCAGCAGGGCACAGGACCTTAGGACACACGCATGTGTTATCAGCACCCTCAGGGCGCACTTCGCAGACGGTAGCTTGGTCAGCCAAGCTACAGCAACAGCACGGGGTGGTAGCGGGCTTCTTGTCTTCCTGTCGCTTGACCACAGTGGCTGTAGGAGTTGGTGTAGGAGTGGCGGTAGCGGTGGCAGGCCAGTAGGTGGGAGCGTTGACCGGGCACATGACAGCAGCGCAAATGCAGTCTTCGGGCTTGACGTTCTTTTCGCAGACATAGGCGGGCTGCGAGATGTCGCAGCAGCAGCAGTCTTTTGCCTGTTCTTGAGCAGGCGCTGCGAGGGCGACACTGCTAAGAAGGAGAGCGACGGCGGCGGCGAAGAAGCGCATGATGAAGGATGGGTCGATGGATGTTTTGTCTTTCTGAGGAATCCCCTTGAAGAAAAGAGTTGTCTATGCTGAGGGTAGGAGTGAGAAAGAGAGGGAGAGGCGTATATGTGGTAGTGTGAGTGAAGAATGTGTGTGAACAATGGTCTTTGTTTGCTCGTGAATCACTAAGAAACTAGGAGAACAAGTAGGACAGGACAGTGATATAAAGAAATTACCCTTTTACTTTAGACGAGCTATAAGGTTCTTTAAGTACATGTTGAGGTACCTTTGCCTTCCTCTCCCTTCGCAAAGAACAAAACAAAAAAAACCGGGCAACCGTGACAGGCTGATGAAACGGTCCCGTCCCTTCCCTGGTCGATGATCAATTTACTTCGGGAAACTGCACGTCTGACAATCGCAATAAGCCCCGCCGAATCCTAAATCCTTCTTCCCTCTGAGAAACATCCCACACGTCACAAAACAGGCTGTTATGTGCCTACTGGATGATATCAAAGCGCTCTTGGCAGATTGCAGGATTGTGAGGGTCAACCGTTTGGTGAAACTAAGTTTCTCTTAATCCTCAACGCCAAAGCCTTTTATCTACCCCAAAATCAAGAACTATGGCCGAGGTTACGTCGACTAAAGCTGAGTCCATCATCTACATGAGACTTTTTGTTCTTTCTTTAGCAGACTCCCAAGGCTCTGTGCGTTGATTTCCCCCATCATCTATCTATTTTCACCCGGATTGTTTCAGATGCTACACTCTGGGTTGGCGTTGCAGTTCTAGCCAACTAGACTAGTTTAGTCGCCGACGACGAAGAAAACATCCAAGATAAAAGTTGATGTGCCGCTTCTCTTCAGGCTGTAATGGGATTTAAGCTTTGATATACGGTTGCATTGGCGAAGGATGTAATTTGCAATCGGTCCAACGGTTAAGACAAAGGTCCGACGGGCCGTTGCAAACGAAATAGCATCTCTATACTCCTTTTCTCTAGGTACCTTTAGCAACACCAACCATATCCATGAAACAAGCGACATCACGAGATAGGCTAAAACACCATAGGCAAAACATGACAGGCAAAATCCAAAAAAGACATTATGCAATACAACCATATACAAGAAACTGATATGCATCATCGATGTGTTGTAGTACAGCCTGGCATTTCCCAGTGTCGGTTTTATTTCTTGGGCGGGCGGCCTCGAGAAAGATCGACAAAGCATGCCCCTGCTATTAAGTTAGCTACATATGTACTGTGACAAGGAATCTAGAGATCGCTGCTTCAGCTTCAGCCTCAGGGAGCACAGGACCCTCGATGCAGCGATTATCTGGCGCTGGAACGAACGGGGCTGTCGTTCGGAGAATACTTCTTCAATAGTCTTGTGTATTTGGTCTAGGAACGCGTATGTGCCGATGCATGCAGGTACACTGCGTCATGTTCTTTGACTACTCGTACGACAAGCGGCGGATTATGCCCATGACGTTCACAATAAATCGAGCATGTACGTTGGCAACACTTCACATTGAGTACTTGGACATGACATCAACATGACATAAACAGGGACATATTCAAATTGTTCTCGGAACACGGAAAGATGATTCAATAACTTTTTGAATTTGTGCCTTGTGGATAACTGGGATCCTTAGCTATCGTAAATCAAACCCTGACCACCTTTTCCCTATATTTCGTAATCTGTCAAAGATTGACTACATGAGTGCAAGTCCGGCAATCGCCGGCAAGTGAAGAATGAGCCGTGATAAGAAAAGAAAAACAAGCCGTTGAACCGTTGTCCATGGCATTGAACCTGTTCTCTGACCCGACAAGAATAACTAGTGCTTGGTATTCAAGAAACCTCTTGGTTCAAGCATTATACCAACATGAGAGAACCGCATAAATACATGACACGCTGCATCGCCCCGATGCAACATACAACGAAGGATGAATATAGTACACATAAAGCAAAGCAAGCAGCCGAATAGATGGGCAATCTAAGAGCCTGGCATGCGAAGAATGGGGTACAAAGAGGATCCCTCACGAGGGGTACCCAAATCTCGACTTTGAGGCTGGGGGCTCTTGGGGTCAACATCCATAGCGTCAGCGTGGCTTGGTCGCTGGGACTCGTTCTCATCCAGAAACTCCTTGCGCTCAAGACGACCGCGGACGTACTCGCGAAGAGTCTCGATGACACGCATGTTCTCGAGCCAGCGGTCATACTGCTCCTCGCGCTCACGTGTAGCATCGCTGACATCAGACTCTGAAGAGGGAGAGCCAACGGAGAGAGCAGACTCGCTAGCCTTGGGAGTAGAGGCACCGCTCGTATCCTCGCGAGGCAGGGGCAGAGGGCCACGAGCCCGCTGGAGCATACCTCCAGAGTAGCGACGACGCTCACTGCCATCAAAGCTGGGGCCGAGAGTAGTTGTGGCAGAATGGCCGAAGCCCTGGCTGACAGCAGGAAGACTTGTGGGGAGAGTAGGGTACATGACTGAAGCTGTTGAGCCGTGTCTGGAGTCAGGAGACATAGCTGAGGATGATGGGCTTGGTGAGTGGCCAGAAGTGTAGGACATGGAGCTGGAGGGCGGTGTAACAGCGGGTGTACCAGTAGAGGAGATGGCTGTCAGAGGCGAAGCCATGCTAGCCGCAGACACGGGGTGGTAACCATCGGTCGCGACGTGCATGCCGGTGGGGGATCTGTGTGAAGTAGGGGGCGAAGGAGTATTGCGGTAACCGTTGTAACCGCCTTCAGAATGGTGGATGTGGACACCAGCAGTGGCGTGGTTGGCGTTCTCATAGATCGTGTCTTGCATCTGGCCGAGAATGGTGTCGATGTGGATGAGGTCTTTCTGGGTGCGAGCGCTGGGCATAGGCAGGTAATATTGCTGGGCCAAGGGGTTCTGGCCAGGTGATGGGCCTGCGTGAACAGGAGCTGGGGCATGCTGGGGCATGTACTGCTCAGTAGCAGCCATAGGGCCGTTGGGGACGGACAGGTTGCCGTGAAGGGGCATCAGCGAGCGGCCAATCTGGGCATAGGACGAAGGGTCAATCTGGCGGCGCTTGGCGCTGCCGAAGAAGTCATCAACCATATCGTAGGTGCGCTTACGATCATATCCGCCAGCGGCGGCGGTATAGCCAAGGTGCTCGGTACGGGCGTTGTTAATGGGCGGTTGGTTGAAGTAGAGACCATAGTTGGTAGAGGGCTGAGGAGCATAGTAACCACCGCTGGGATGGGCCTGGTGGTGTCCAAAGGCAGCTGGGTTAGTTCGCATCTGGCCGGTGTGGTCATAGTAGCTGGAAGGTCCTGGAGGCGAATTAGCCTCGAGAGAAGAAAATCCTGATGCCCACAGCCGTGGACTTGAATCGTGTAGAGACATACCCTTGGGAGGCTGTGGCCTGTAGTTGAGCCCGCCTTGGGGATCCTGGTTTGACCGGACAAGCACAGAGTCATCGGCATGCGTCTGATTTGTGTGAGTTTGATGTGGGATTACACGCTGGATAATGAGTTTCCTTACCTTGACATGCTTCTTCAAGTCCTGAGGACGCTTAAAAGACTTGCCACAGAACTCACACTTGTGAGGCTTCAGGGGAACGTGAACACGAATGTGAGAGGTGATGTGATCACGCTTGACAGTGGTAGTTCGGCATGAGTTCCATTGGCAAGTCAAGTTAAGGTTGTTTGTGCTCTTGCGACCAACATGGCGCTCACAGATGTGCTCCTGTAAGAGGTCAGTTTCAGTTCATTCTTCTACTCATGGTTACTTACGTAGAGAGCCTCAGGAGCAGGGAACTTTTGGTTACAAGCGTTCCATCGGCAGATAAGGTTGTCATCGTTTGATGTTGATGCAGCACCGCCGCTGCTTTGGGAGGTGTTGGATGAAGAGCTGGGCGCAGGAGTGACAGACTTGGAGTCATTGCTAGCACTGCCAGATGACGACTCTCCTGATGGGGTCTGCTGTTGTTGCTGAAGCTGAGGCTTCTGCTCAGGGACTGGAGGAGACATGATGGGCGGGAATATGTGATATCTGGTTGAGCCAGGAGCGCTTATGCCCGGTGGCGAGTTAAAAGTGACTGACTGGCTGAGACTAGTCAGGCAGGTACGACAGGGCTAGACTCGTCTCTGAAGATAAGAACAAACTAAACTTGCTACAAAAGAAGCAAGACTGAAGCTGATTGATATAGAGATGAGTGAATATAGTTTGAATGAGATGAGGAGATGTTCAAAGAAGAATTCACTTTGATAAAAGAGGTACGGGGGGAATGCGCTCCCTTTACATTTACGCAAAAGTCTGGGCAAGAGGGTGAGAACGAGCGGAAAGTCTTGGCGGTCTTGGCGGTCTTGGCGATAATAGTGATGTACCTATCGCGAATGGGTACGCCAAGACGGGTGGTGATAGTGAGAGGCTGTAAGTACATACAGCTCGGTATACTCCATGTTTACAGCGAAGGTAACGATGCCAAGTCCGCCAAGTCTTGGCAGTCTGGGCACTGCCCCTCATCGCGTCGCTTCTATTGGTCTTGGCTGTATTGGGCCTCACACAAGCTGGCCACCTACTGCGTCAAGTGTTTTGTCGCTCATCACCTGAGCCATGGGGGCACTTCGGCTCTGACCTGACACCCTTTCCGGTCACCTCACCACCTTGGAGATACTTGTTTTTACTGCAAGAAATATCAGACGGGTCTTCGGTTTCAAAGGGGGTCAGGCAGGTCTAATGCGCATCAACTACAGTAAATTCTGCTGCATGCAGAAAGTGGTTGATGAATGAATGATTGATAACAAACAATCCAAGAAGAAAAAAAGAGAAGGATACTACTCCGTACCCAGGGAAGGTTTCGGATCTATCGGGGAACTGTTTAGCCCCGTAGGCAGACAAGAAAGAGACTGTTAATATACTGTATCCGTAAGATAGCCAGCTAACAAAAGTGGTGATTATCTCGGCCGGAATAGGTCATGTTCTGTTTATTTCCAGGTTGTTGATTGTGATTGTCAGTTAGGCAGTTGCTTTTTACTTTCCGTGGCTTGGCCGATGCCGAGACCAGATTAAGCACGCAAGTTTAATTAAGCAACCAATTGGCCCTGCCCTGTACCTAAAGAGAGGGAAAATCCTAGAGAAAAAAGTCACATAAGGAGTTGGAAACGTTATTAGTCAACTGTTCTGGCTGTTGGTTACACTGTCAGTCATTACAGTAGAATTCTTACGAAATGACCAATTAAAGCCACTAAATCAAGACATGGACCGCTAGTGACGTTGAGCCAAGCCGGGTACGTACCCACACAACTCAAGCTTTCCCTTTTTTCTCCGTGCATTCTCCCATTCTCCGCAATAGACTCGTCACCTTCTTTCATTTGCTCCCAGACTTTTCCTTTTGCCAAGCTCGAGTCCCAACTGCCCCAATCTTAATCAAGGCTGCCAAGAAGACTTGGCGTCTCCGAAAACTCCATCAGCCAAGCCTCCAAATGCTTCTTGTTTGTCTTGGCTTGCCAAGCATCAGGAAAAAGAGCCAAGCCCACGTTTTCCCCTTGTTAATGAATTCCTTATTTCAATTATGCTTCTTTTTGCCTGAACTTTGCTGTGCAAGTGCAGCCGTCCAAGATAAACTTTACTGCAACGTTCTTCAGAGCATCAGTACTCCGTAGTAAGTGATTAACGTCAAGTACCACGACAAATGCAACAGATATTCACCTCACTTACCATGAGCTTCTGACCTGCATGCGGATCACCACTTTCCTGACAATTATCATTGATAACATACCCCATATTTACACGCGCGTTCAACAAGATGCAGTATCATATGTGACCGTTATTATCCGACGCTTCGAATTTCGTCCAGTCAAGATACAGCATTGAAACATATATATGCTGGACAAACTACAAACTTGATACTGACCCCATGTATCCTTGCCCGTTTCCCAAGATATGCTCCTGTCTATACTAGGCGCGCCGAAAAAGATATGTACGCCGAGGACTCATTACCGCAACGGGCCTTGCAGATGATGACTTCTGCCGTCCTGTCAGGCTGTGCACCGCGGTATAACGCCCAGATAATACGATGCAGCCTCGGGCACTTACCGGTTTTATTCTTCAATCATCATCAGCGGTTGCACCGAGTTACCTTCTATGGAACCACCACTCATTGTACAACATCAACATCGGCTCTACGGATACCAGAACTATCAGATAACCGCTCAACACACCAGCCAAGCAAACCTCCATTATCAACGAACCCCCCTTTCCCCTCTTCAACTGCTCCTGCTCCCTGTTAATCCTCTACCCCAGGCCAAGAATCATGATACCATACCTCTCAGCCAAGCAAAGCCAAGCAACCGCCCAGAAAGCCAAGAACCCCACCTCTCTCTACGCCAAGGTCTTGGAGATGACGACAAACGTGGCAGTGCAAGACCAAGCAGTGCTTGTCTTGTGATGGCAGAGGAGTTATGCCCAGAGTTCTTCTTACAGTAATATTGTTGCTTGACCAGGTCTTGTGGACAACGTCTATGGCTCTCAAGCTTTACAGCCAAGACCGCCGAGCTTTGATAGCCAAGTCCTCGTACGGTTGGGGCCCGCGGGAACTTGGAGAACAGCGGCTATTGTCAATGCTTGTCGTCTTGGCATGATGGCATTCCCTTGCCTTGCGATCGATGGAAACGGATCCGACTGGTGAGATGGATCGCTGATTGAAAGAACGCCATTGACAGCATTTACCGTCTTCCCGTTTATTGTCAGCCGATATGGATGCACAAAGTCGTGTTTTTGTTTTGTTTTTTTGTGGAAGAAGAATAAAACCTCTCTTGCGGTTCTCAAGGTAAGAGTTACGATATGTCGAGTATAGAGTGGCTCGAGGCAGACATCAGACGCATCTGCAGAGGCACATGCACTTTTTCATCAGTGTGATCAAGTGGTCTAAGAAAGAAGCAATGGTCACAGTCTCGAATATGTGGCTTCTGGAGAAACAAGTGACAGGCCAAAACAACAGGACAGAGTTTAGGGATTTTAGGTCATGAGTTGGGATGTAGATGTGCTCTTTTAAGGTTTAAAGGACCGCCAAATCATCATCATGAGTTGAGATGTTCTTACAACTTCTAAGAAGCTGCACCAATTCTTGCTGAAGACGCACAGAGTTGTTTTGACATTCGAATATATCCCCACGAATCCTGGAGTCGATGAGCTACTACTATCTATGGAGAGCAGTTTATCCCCTGGTACCAAACAAATCTTGGAGCTCCATGATTCTCGCTCACGCTGTAGGGTACACACCACTCCTCAACTCCCCATCCTGTCTAAACTCTCTGCCCATCTCATGGTGCCATGGATGTATAATGATAAACCACAACGACATGGAGCAGGGGGCTGAGAGCAAAGACTATGAACATGAAAATAATACAAAGATATTAAAGAGTTATCAGTGTGAAAGACAAGATCAAGCAGCATGTCCAGTATGATGTATATCACGTGACGGCGATCGGATGACTTCACTTCTCAATTACTTAATTCGAATGCAAACTCTGTCAGTTCAAATTTGGTTTAATTCAAGTTGTGCAAAAATGAAACACCACTGGTGAATATCTTGGACTTCCATCACCGTTTCCAACCAGAAGCTCTTCCTTGTCTTTACACGGTATCATCAAATGCTTGTTTCACTTCAGTTTCTCAACACCAACAAAAACATTTCCCAACCGATTTTGAGACTCATGCAACATTCTCAACCGAATCACACCGACCAACCTCCCCCGTTCTTAGCAACATTCACGCAATCAATAATATTAACATTCCTGTGGACAGGAAAGGATTCAAGATTCCATTGACAAAGCTCGCAAAGGCTTTGTGTGTACCTAATGACTAGGAAGCTATGTAAATCCCCTCGCTGACCAATATGATTTTACTCCTTTTTTCAGTCTTTGTGCCCTCGGCAAACAAAAGACGAGGGCGAGCATACTATAGTGTTCGAGCCCAATCGATTCCAAGCATGATATTCATATCCCATTCAGGTGCCAAAGGGTACATCCAAGATGACCTTTTCGACCCTTTTCCTCTCTATCTGATGTTGTTGATGCGTACCCCTCCCCGCCTCAAATGCACATAAAAAAAGTTGATTAAACAAAGAATCGACAAGGTTGCAAAACGAGGCCCAAAAGAACTTGGCTGCAACTGCCCACAACAAATGGTATAAAAATAATCGTCGTCATGATCCTCCTGTTGAAGCGGTAAGATCCGGTTATGTGTGTTGCAAAAGCCGAAAACTTGGTTGACCGGGTATTGTAAAAAACAAATACCCCAAGGAGACGACTCAACCATCGGAGACCAGCCCTCCCCATCAAGGGTGTTGTCGTGTCGCTCAGGAGCCAAAGCTCCCGGCATAAGTATGCGCCTTGGGACTAGAATCGAAAAGCCCCCATGGAGCGACAGGAATTTCAAGTGACAGAAGGCAATGCTGCCCCGACAACTTGTGTCCCCTCAATAAAAAGAAATAAACCCGAGTATTGAAGAACTCCAGTGACAGACACATCCGAAAAGTTTCGGTTTGTGTATATCTTGAGAGTTTTGCCCGCCTGCTGACCTTTCGCAGTCGACGACAATCTGTCTTGTGGACCAGATACCGCCGAGTACCAAGACGCCAAAAAAACCGAGCCCATATTAAGAAAGAGTATAGCCCGAACAAAAAACGTGAAGCCGTGTCATCGTGAGAGAAATAATGATCCAGAGGTCGCCGCCTCGGTCAGGGATGTGGGCCGACACGACCTCCCCTTGAGCCAACCAGCCCCAAAACGATAGCTTTCAGAAATGTTGAAAGCCCCCCCCCTCCAAAAAAAAAAAACGCCGTTTATGCAGAAAAAAATATTATACAGCACCAAGCTGCAGAAGAGCTTCGACAGCCTCCCGCTCCTGTGCGCCGGAGGGGCCCGCAAACGCCGAAAAGTCGATGTTGAATGTTTGCGGTGTGCGCGCCATGCCGGAGCTGGCGGAGAACGAACGAAGCGCACCTGATGTATACGCCGAAGAGGATCGGAAGCCTTGCTCAATCTGAGCCGCTGCCGGGTTGGGGTAGGATTCAGCTCGGAGAGCAGCAGCTCCCATCGTGGCCCAATCCTCGTCATCTGTCGCATCCTCAGGGTCGTCGTTCATGACGACATCATCATCAGGAGCCTCAGAGCACGAAGCGGATCCGGATCCATCCATGGACATCTTGTCGGCCTCATGCTCCATCATGTAAATTTCGCGGTCTTCGTGGGAAAACTGAACCGAATCCCCATTGCTCGATGCAGTGCTTTGTCGGTAGCGGCTTTGACCCCGACCGCCATTCTTGGTGATGGGAATACCCGCCCCATAAGAAGATGGAGGAGTACCTTGTCGGTGTCGAGATGGCTCCCCTCGCTTACGAGCATCCCAGCGGCCCCATCCCACCTTTTCAAATTCCACCTCCCCGTCCAGTCCACCGCCTTCTCCTCCACGACCTTCCAAAGCTCCCACGACTAGTCTCCGCGCCTTTGTTGGAGGGATTCCTGAGAATCCGGGTACCGAAGTGGTTAGGTACCCCATAATGTGTCGGATAGCCAAGGGACCATGACTGAGCAGGATCTCTGGCAAGTGATATTTGGCGAGGAGAGAGCCGGTCATGGCACCCGAAGCCTCGAGGGCTGGCGAGATCGATCGTCGTCGATCCGAAAGCTCGTGAAGGTCCAGGTCTGAGTCGACAGGGTCAAGCTTGGCCTTCTGGAGCTGCGCCTTAAGCCCGTGAGGCGGCAGGTTGGGAGAGATGGAGTTGGGGGGAGTAGGGAGGGGTTGTTGAGAGCGTGTCACAGTCGCAGGGACGCCTCGGGCCGCTACAACAGTTAAGTTGTCTCGGCTCAAGGAGGCCTGGGAGATATCACGAGCAGCCGCTGCCATGGTAGCCATGATTACCGATGTCGGTCTTATTGGTATGCGCTTCTGAACGAACAAGTCTGCGAATGGAAGAATATGGTTAGCGACCTTGATCTTGAAAAAAGGGTTGTACTTCGCGACGCGAGTCTCGCCACGCCGTGCTTGATAAAGGCAGAAAGAGGCGATGGCCGTGAGAAGGAGGATCGTGGTGGTTTAGTCACAACAGGGTGTCGCGCTGCATCAGATGTGCGCGGTACGTACCTATTCAGAAGCCGGATGTAAGGAGGGCTGGCAATACAAGTTGCTGGCACAAATATGGCGATAGTATGGCAGGCCTGGGCAGAGCTGGCGCGATGATCTGGACTGTGACAAGAGACTCTAATACGAATCTTGATGTTCCTTTGGTGTTGTTGTTGGTGTTTGGGGAAGGAAAGGAGCCGGACAGGAGGGAAACCTGGAAGGATATATGAATGACCACCACCAACTTACAACAAGCCAAGGGCAGGTGAACCCAACCCGTGTGAGAGGTGTGAGTCGTACCTAGCCAACCCAGCCAGGTAAGGGTACGTACTCGACTAGACTTGCACTTGTATTGGCGGTATGGTATTGTATCGCCAAACACCAGCACCAGCACCTACCTACCGTACTCACGCACGCACCTACCTGTTGTAGGGCGGTGCTTGTTCTCGTGTGTGTGCGTGTGCTGAGCGATAGGCGCAGAATACCAGGGGGGGCGAATGTTGTAAGCAGCAGCAGTCGGGTGGGAGTGTACCGTAGGCGTAGGAGTGAGTGATGGAAGGATTGCCGGGTGCAAATTTGGCACTATCAGAAAGGTGTAGACTTACTTCCATGGTTACTACAAACACGCCTTCCAAATACCATCAACTTCAGCCCAAAACGGACCAGGCGTCAATTACTGGGTGTCACCCCCATGTTTCGTTGGAGAACTGTGGCTGTTCAGCCAGCGCTGATAAGGTTGATAAGGGGGGGAATGATACTTAATTGATACTGTCTGTACCAAGCAGGCAGCGAGTGATAACTTGTTTCTACCGCATTTGAGACAACCATCCCAAACCATAGGTAGCGAGATGGAAGAACCCTAGAACCCAACAAACTTACTTACCTCCCTCCCTCCTAATCTGCAGTGCATGCATCCCATGCTACACATTCTTTCAGATTCCACAACATTTTCTTTTCTTTATTACATGCTAATAATAATTAAAAGTGGCCCTCCTCCCTCTTCTTTGTTTTTGCTGGCCCTTGTTGAAATTGTTTTGTGTAATCCTCATTTGATTCCAATTCCCAAGAAGCTGGTAGTCTAGGGAGACGAGAGGATCCGGGCCATAGCGGTAAACGGGGAAGCGAGCCGGACAAGGTCAAACGAGATGGGACTGCCGTTTGATACCCCGGCAGGCTCCAGCAGGACTCCAGCTTGGTTCAGCGCAGCGTCCACTATCTGGCTCGGGCGCCTCGCTATTAACTCTCTTTCCAGAGTTCCGCGGGTGGTCCTCTTACCAGGCGTCAGGCTGCTTTACAGTAGCATAGCATGCCCATGCCTTTCAAGTGTCGGCTCAACTTCCGGTTGACAAAAGACGGTATTCTTTCTATTACTCCATCAACTAGTAATAGCGGATAAAAAAGCAAACAGCTCTGATCAAAGACAGCTCAGGGTCCGGGTCCGGATCCAGTCTTCTGCTCTAGTTCCTGATGCCAGACGGTTACGGTGTACTGTACAACAGAGTAAAAAAGCCACACCGCGATCTGCCAGTTAGTCCATCATGTGCAGCAACTTGAAAGGTTAATGGAGCCTGGACACTTGGAACGGAGGGAGTCGGGACATTTAGGCCCTCCAAAGATCCGGGACGGCGCGTTCAACTAACACGGCACCAGTATCGATCGTCATCGTACTGTACAGTATAGGACTGTGCTTCAGCTTGAAGCAATCCAGCGACAGAGCTCGTGTCAGCGATGGCTGGCTCTGATCTCTCGTTCAAGTCTCCAATTTTCACAGAGTCTGGGGATTAATTACAGGTCGCAAGGGTAATNNACCCTTGGGGCCTGTACCCAGTTAGTCGCATCTCCATGTTCTCTTTCGGCCAACACCTTGAGCCCCGTGGCCCAGGAGATTGGGGTAAGGTTGTTGGAGTTTAATGTGTGGCTGTTGGCGATTCAACAACCTTAACCAGATGGAAATGACCAGCATTCCATCCACTCATCGCAATCACAAGAAAATGAGAGTACATACATGCTGTAAACACTAAACAACAGAACTCATACCCTCCGTGTGTAATAAAATTGATGGTTGATTCATCGAGATGATGACTCAACTAAAGAACAAAATCATAGTCGTCATGGTATTCGGCTTCTTGCTCATAAACGTGGTCGTCATGACATGCATCTCAGGGACATCCATGGAACCAACGCGGATCGTTTATAATACATGCATTCATCCGTCTCATGCAAGAATAATGCAGGCACATTCAACTATGAGCTAGCCATGAAATCATGCAAATCTTTATGTCCAGGGTCGCTCTTTGTATGGCTTTCTTTGACTCCTTACCCAAAAATCAACGGGCCTATTTCGCTTTCATCGACAGGGGTAAGGGGTCCCTCCTTTGACTGGGAATATCAGAGTCATGGCCAGCTTCTGATCCGTCAGTAACGGCCCAATCTCCAACATCATGCCCTAATTTCGTCCGGCCTGTTGTTAGCGAGCCCTTGGTCCTTTGGAAAGGAGACCTGAGAGCAAGGAATGGAATCAAAATTCTCGAGAAAAAAATGATTATGTGCGTACCTGCGTGTTCAAACCCTTTATTCGCGAGTGTGTATGTAGGGCTAGAAGCATGTAAAGGCACACACCCGATGAACTCAAGCCTCCCGTCTCCCAACTGTGGCATCCCGTGTTCTGTATCGCGATGGGGGTGTGTGATTATAAAGCATATCCAAGTCATGGGTACACTTTTTGATCCCGTTATACCGTTTTTTGACGATTTGCTCATACAGTTCAATCTTTGGCTTGGCCCTTGGTGTAATCGCTTCTTCATATCAAGTCACGGTCCTCTTGTGACCTGGCAGGCGTTGTTGAAGCGAATAACCCTAATAATCGGTTCCAAAAGCAGGACACCACAATTATTGCTCATTCACCGGCCTGGCCGAAATACACAGGTAAGCAAGACTGGTATTGATGATGAAGTTCGAAATCATATCGCAGTCTATTTTCGTTTCATGCAAGCAATTCCTGGCCAATCCAACGTAATCATTACCATTTTCGGAACCTTCATATTGTCAGTGATGACTGAGCCCGAGTTCGTCGAGGCATTCGCGGCCTTTCTCTCTTGCAAATATTGATTGGTTGTGCAAGATGTCCTGTCATTTGAGTACTAATAAGAGCCATTGATGTGCCACTGTCACGTTGTCAAGGTCCTTGTTCATGATTGGACTCGCGATGCCGACAGTATTACCGGCGTTACTTCGTCACCTTTCCCCAGATACTATTGTCGCTCAACAGGAAGTCCGTTTCGGTTGTGGAGGCATCGGTCAGTAGACGGCTTTGAAGTTTCCCCTCTTCACACACTTTATCAAACCAAGGAAATTCGTCTTCGGGTACATGTGGCCCGTTGTCGATTGATAAACCCCACGTTGGACATTGCTACGCTGTGGACGCCTCGTGTAAAAGGGTGCTTCCCCGCGCATCAAGAAGGAAGAACGGAAGAGAGACGGAATCACCATCAGTCCCGTTGCCCCGCGCTCTTGCCCGAGTCTACGAGATATCGTGTCGTGCGGGGATGGATTGAGTCCAGTGTGGCTCCCGTGCCGTGAACGGTCCCGGTCTCTTCCGCTCCGGATCCTCCGCAATGAAAGACCTCATCCATTCGTTCCCAGCCAGGTGGTTGACGCATAGTAGCTCTCTACCTGCCTCGCCTGTCTATTGCCGAGTTTGGTAGTCTCATCGCTGCCATGCTTACACCACTGACTTTTTGGGACATGGTTACAGCTGCATAAACCCCGCTGCCAAGTATATCCCAACTCATGAGGGGTGGTTTGATATATTATGCCGCCGCCATGTTTCGAGGTCATTGTTGGCGATGCTAAAATCATATCATTCAGATCGTACGTGTGAATGATCCACCGGCTGATAGGTACCAAGTCAGGCTGGATCTCGCCAGTTTCGCGACCCACAAACGGAATGGGGGTGTGGTTACTTCGTCATATCGTCAACTTCCAAAGTTGGCAACCCAAACCCAGATATCTCGAGGATTGCTTGTGAATGTGGCATCGACTAAGGGTTCATGTGCCCTGAATGCTGAGGGACCGAACTCTCACGAAGTAAAGACGAATTCACGGCAAGCCTAGATGATGAGGGTCAGTGACACGAAGAGCCTGGGTCTGTGTTGCAGTTAGGCACATACCGTTCGCAGAACCCCCAGTTGTTCCTGAGACTGGTCGAATACAAGCCTGTATTGAGCGAGACTTTCCCGTAGGACGGCTTCTTTGTTTGCGCGACCTTCGCAAATAGCCTTCATCTTGATCTCCATCTCTTTCCGTAGAAACGGCTTGCCGAGGCTGGTTTCGAAGTTCATTCGATCAAATCCCAAGATGAGAGCTACACCAAGCTGTGTAGGGACAAATACTTTCATCCCGCCGCGGGCTCCTGATGTAGATGCACCCCCGCGTCCACCTCTGCTGCCTCTTCCTCCACGACCACGGCCACGACTGCGCCCGCTTGTGGATGGACCTGTGTCCGAATCTTCGTCATCTCCTGGTGCTTGACCTGATCGACCTATTGTAGCAGCGTATTCTCTCTCTTGGATTTTCTGGATATGCTCAGCCATGGTGGCATCTGTGCCGATCCCGTTTGCATCCATGAGAGCGATCAGGTCGGCCTCTGTAAGGAAGCCCGGCGCTGAGGTTTTGCCTTCCGTCATCATAGCCTCTGTTGGTTGAAATCGCTCTCCTTCAGTGAACTTTGGTAATTCCACAGTGTTATTCCATTTCTCGTAAACAAACACGTCGAGATAGTTTCTCTCAAGAACAATAACACCGTGAGCATTGAAGCGCTCGTCTCCGAATTCGACCTCAACATCAGATGCCATGCCTTTGGCGTCGTCTGAGCAGCAAGCAAGAAACCGGCGGACAACATACTCATATAATCGACCCTCATCGCGATTTAGGACTGCTGGAGAGGCATATGTGATAGGATGGATAGGGGGATGGGCTTTATCGTCGTTTCTCCCTTCTCTAGGTTGTTGAAAGGCACCATTGGCAAGGTTCTGTGCAAATGGACCCCATCTCTGATCGGTGGTATGCTTATCTACCAGAGCTCGGAGATTCATCCCTCGATCAAATCGATCAGTCTCGGTTCTAGGGTAACTTATAAATCCTTTGTTGTAGAGTGCTTCGGCGATAGTCATGGCCTGCTGTCCACTCATATGCAGTAATCTTGTTGCAGCCTTTTGTAGTTCAACAGTTGTAAGGGGTAGGGGTTTGAACTTGCGAGTAGGTTTCTGCTGAACTTTTGTGACGGTTGCTGTTTTTGCTGCAAGACATCTTTCATACAGAATAACGGTAGACATTCGGTCGAAAAGCCTATTTCGTAGCCAGGAGAAATCAACCTTTTTACCGTCTCGATTGTGTGTTAGTTTTATGCTCCAGAAGGGCTCTGGAACGAAGTTTTTGACACGAAAGTAACGATCAACGACGAAACCAAGCGTTGGAAATTGACAGGATCCTATACGGTCAGTAAAAACAGATAAAATAAACCTGAACATGGGTCACACACCATAGCTAAGGGTTCTTCCTTCCAAAGGCCCTCCAAGCTGCCGCAGGTTATTCGTAAGGAAGCGAGTAAAAGCATAACCTATCCGTAGATCAAGCTCTATTCTTGTAGCAACAGCATTGACTTGTCTTTCATCCAAGGTTGTCAGGCTCCTGGCTGCTGATATGACATGCCTAGTATCATTAGATTCCATCCAGGCCAGAAAGGAAGGAGGACAACGTACGCTCTTTCAATATTGCTGAACCTTGCTCGCAATACCCGAATACCTGGCTTGCCCTTTTGAGCAGCTTCGACGATTTCGTTGCCGATATGTTCACCTTCACGATCACAATCTGTCCAGATTACTAGGACTTGGGCGTATCGCGCTTGAGATTCCAGGTTTTGGGCGATTGTCTTTTTATCCTAGAGAGCGTTAACAACAACTGATGCAGGACGAAGATGGGGAGAACTCACCTCGCTAATGGTTGTGACAATTGGGGCAGTGAACAACGACTCTGGGGGAGGCGAGTACCAGCTCTTGTTCGCAGGTGTAAAGTCCACATTGGTTAAATGTCCAGTGACACAAGTCATAGTGACGGAGCATTGGCCCAATTGCTGGCCAAAGTCAAAATCGAACGAATAGTTCTTGATAAACTTGTTTCTCGTATTGTGCTACGAGTTCGGAGTTAGAATATGATGCAGACAGAGTCAGGAGTAGAAGATTCTTACTGTTTCGACACGGCCTCCTGCGAGATGAGTAGCTACAGCCTTGGAGATAGAAGGCTTTTCAGCCACACAGAGGACCTTCATTCTGGATTTGTTTGTTGGGTCGTTGGTCAAGAGTCACTGCCTAAGTACTCGATTGAAGGATTTTCAGTGGTTGAGGTGATCACGAGAAGCGAGCGGAAGATTGCCTCAGGTTTCATGCGGAGGTGAAGTTTTGCGTTGAGGTAGGCACGATATAGAAAAAGGATTGGCCAAACACGCTTTTGCAGCAGGAATTATTTGCTGTCATATCCTATTAGGGAGACCTCTTTGCATGAAATTAAGACTTTTTTGCCTTTCTGTGCCCATTGATTTCGCGTTCTTGGAGATACACTGTAATATCAAATTCGACCCCAACACTGAAGCTTACTCGTGATATTCACGATGCAGATAGGAAGGGGGAAAAGAGTGAATGCCTATCACTGGAGTTAAAATTTTAAACCTCCCGCTTCAGTGGCTCACCCACTAGCCACAGCGGCTGCTTCCGAATTTTACAGGCCTGGGAGCTCCATATCTCCTAGGCTTTGGCGACTCCACAGACCAAGGCAACAACCCAGGAATGGAAGAATAGACGGGATCTTTCCTTGCGGCGTAGCGCGTTTTAGGCGTAGTTGACTTGTAAACCAGAACGGAAATGGCGTGTGTCATACATTTCAGGTTCGTCTATGACGCGGGCTGTACTCTGGATGTTTGTTTGTCGTACAATTGTTACCTATTAAAACACCACTTGCACTGCATCACGAGCAAGTGGGAATCTGAGCATCAATTCATATTTTTCTTTGCTTAAACAGACATGGCTCTTCCATATCTCAAATCTATCGAGGATTGCGGCGAGTATGCAAGGGCTGTTGAGCCGTATATTCCTCAGCTTTATGCTCTCCCTCGACAGCTTCTCGACAACATCGCCAGCCCAGATGGGTTAAGGCAGTTGTATGTTGACACGAACCCGCTCATCTCAGCCTTTGCAATCTCTGTTGCCCTTACGGTTCCCTTTCTTGTTGTCTCAGAGATCAACAAGAACTACTCCCAGGTTGACCGAATGTGGTCCATTCTCCCCAATCTTTACGTTGTCCATCTTTCCATCTGGGCACGTCTAGCTGGCGTCTCTTCCTCACGAGTGGACCTGGTTTCTTTGGCTACAACTCTTTGGAGTGTGAGTTACTCTACATCTTATTTGCTGCATTCGTTGCTGACCTGCGTCTCAGTGCCGTTTGACCTATAATTACTGGCGTAAGGGTGGCTATGAGAAGGGTTCTGAAGATTATCGATGGTAAGTCAATCGCCGACCAAGGGATATCCATAAGCTTACAACTCACAGGGCCATTCTGCAAAAATATGTGCCAAGATTCATCTGGTTCATTTTCAACGTTACGTTCATCTCATGCATCCAGAGCGTTCTACTCTTCAGTTTCTCATGCGTTCCCGCTTACGCCATCCTGCTTTCTACCAAGTTTGAGGAAAACGTGACCCCTGCCGACATCTTCTTCTTTCTCACCATGGTCGGTCTGGTCTACAGTGAGTGGGTCAGCGATGGTCAGCAATGGGGTGAGTTATCCGTCCTTCTTCAAGTGAACAAGACTAATTCGTTCAGATTTCCATGCAGCAAAGCACAAGTATCAGGCCGACGCCAAGGTTCCTCAGGAGTACAGCTACACTCAAGCCGATCTTGACCGAGGCTTCAACACCTCTGGACTCTGGGCTTACAGCAGACATCCCAATTTTGCCGCTGAGCAGCTTGTTTGGTTCGTCCTGTACCAGTGGAGCTGCTATGCAACCAAGAACCTATACAGCTACACACTTGCCGGCTCCGCCGCTTTGATTATGCTCTTCCAGGGTTCAACTTGGCTCACTGAGCTTATCACAGTAGGCAAGTACTCCGAGTATCCGAAGTACCAGAAGCAGGTTGGCATGTTCTTGCCCAAGTCTCTTCATCCGTACAAGACTCCCCCGCCCAAGGTCATCCGAACCAGCGACCTTGCCAAGAAGAATGAGAGCAAGAAGGAAGCTTGAATAGAATTTGTATATCCATAGCATATGGTGTTCCAGGTGCAGGGGCTATGACTGCCTGTTTCTCATTATCATACCGGTTGCATACCACAAAGGTGTAAACCCGGGTATTGCAGATATCCTCTTGCTCTATAATATATCTATACAATAGCTCTATTTCATTCTATTCCTTTGCCAGTCTAAGATCGCTGAATTTGTCGGCATAGTACGAAGGCACGGCAATGGCATCTTCCTTCTCCCAGTCCTCCTTCTTGTTCACTCCAGTCAGAACATGCAGTGTGCCGCCAAGTTTGCCCTCAATTCCAAACTTTATATCAGTGTTGAGTCGGTCACCAACCATGCATGTACGAGCTCGGTCGAGTTGGAATTTGCCCTCGACGGCGTCCATCATGGCCTGGCTGGGCTTACCGAGCGCCAAAGGCTCTTGTCCCGTGGCGTGAACAACGGGGATGTGACAGGAGCCAGCACCAAGGAAGAAGTTGTGATGCATGGGCAGTGTGGAGTCGACATTGGTAGCGAGGAACGTAGCTCCCCTCTTGACGTAGTGCATAGCATGGGCGTACTTGAGGTAGTTTACATGGTAGTCAAGACCACAGAGGACAACGCCAACCTCAGGATCAAGAAGCGAACCATCAGCGATACACTTGAAGTCGTCATTTGTGATGTCTCGTCGGAAAGCCTCGTCTGTACCTCCAATATGCGGTACACCTTCTGAATCAAGCTCCTGCTCGATTCCTGACTCTCCGATAATGAACACCTTACGCTTACCCTCAGGTAGCTTCAGGATACGGGCGATGTAGATGGCAGCAGAGTAGCTGGAACCAAAGACATCATCCTTCTCGCTTGGGATACCAAGACCAGTGAGTTTCTTGAGATACTCATCGCGGGATTTTGTGGAGTTGTTGGTGACGAAGACGACCCTCTTTCCTACGTCGATATGAGTTCCTTGTTCAGATCGTGAGCACAATAAACTAACCTTTTGATCTCAAGAAGTTGATGGTCTCAGGGACTCCCTCATACACATGATCACCGGACCATAAGACACCTATATGAGTCAGTCACTGTGTGGTGTTTTGTCAATTGTTCAGTATTCACCATCGCAGTCAAGGAGGAAGACCTGTTGATGCGTGTCAGTGTGCATTATACTCGGCCAATGTATAAATGACTCACGTCGAATTTGTCGATGAATTCTTTGATGGCAGCAAGGTCGTTGCTGATGTATTTTGGTGAGGATGCCATTTTGTCTATGAGTCCAACCAGAGAAGACACTGTACAATGTTCTTGAATATGATCGACCAGAGTTTCAGTTGGTTGAACATGAACTGGATCGTCGACAAACTAAAGCGGACTGACTCGGTGGATTGTGCTTAGTCAGAGATAACAAGAATGACATCGACTGTGATGCAATAAGGCTGGATAATCGGTGATCAATGGGCCTATTATAAATAGACATCATGAATATTACAGTAAGCGGTAACAAGACTCCTGGTAGCATTTGTGAGTGACTCCTTTGATGACACGAAATGTGAGGTTTATTGATATAGGGTAATCTGCCAACTGTCGACTTGACAAACCCAGACACAACTACGACTCGTTGTCTGTCTATCAATGATGATTCATGCAGATGATAACGACCCTGCATCTTGATAGGCAATCGTTAGTGCAGTGACAACATAATCCGGCCCATGCATGTCGCGATTAATGTGCCGAAAGTGAGCAATTGGTCCGAGGTATGTAGGCTCTGAAAGCCGCAAACCCTTCCCGCGTGGCAAAGAATCTCAAAGTCAGAAATCTTCAGTCCCTTAACAATCTTACATAGTTAAAGCAAATCAGATCATTGGCTCATAAACTTTGCCTTACGAGTAATGTGTCAACCTTGTTCGTCATCGGTGGGTTTCTAGAATTTCACGTTTTCCCTTGAAACTTTTTTCCCTCCTTCTCTTTGCCTGACTAATATTGAAGATAAGAAGCTGCATCCGTAAAAATTGTGTTATTCTCTAGACTCGCTTACATCCGAGGCGAGGTAGCTTGTATCAACAGACCGACATGTACACACAGACAGGAGAATACAAAGTACAATTCACCGCTCTGGATACTTACGTATCAAGCGAGGCAGCGTGGGGACCCTGAAGCTAAAGTTGGTCAAGGTCTCCATGGCCAGGGACCCGTTTTCGCGATCAGCTAAGGGGTTTCCACTTACTAGAGCAACTAACACGACTACGCAGTACAGTATGAAGTTTTAAAAAACCGGCCCGGCTGGATACCTACGTAATTATAAATATCTACAGGAACAGACCGCATGGAGTTGAGTTTTCGTTCCTTAATTCCAAACCTTTCATCTTGATCCGCCTCTATTCCTGTTTATCATCTTAGCGAAACAAGCGCAAATCTACATACAGCAGCTTCCTTATCTTCATATCAAACGACACTCTAGAAAACTACTCAAAAACAACCAAGCTCTTAATCTCTCTCTCAGACAACAATCATCATGCCTACCGCTCCCACCAGTGTCGCTGCTGCCCCCAGCAATGCCAACCACTACTTCAGCGACGTGCACAAGACTCAGTCTACTGCAACGACCCCAGCCTCTACTCCTGGACTCAAGGCTGAGGAGTTTGAGAACAACACACGCAGACCTACTGTTCTGAGCACCGACTTCTCCAAGCCCAACGAGGATATCAATGTTGAGTCCATGCTCGACCGCCAGCCAGGCCGCTGGACAATCAAGGGTCAGATGGAGGCCAACCAGCGCCGTCAACAGAAGACCCTCAGCGACGAACAGGCCAAGGCCCAGCGTCAGCGAGACTTTGAAAAGACCAAGGAGGAACTCCGTGCCTCATTCCGAATTTAAAACAAAGCGCTTGTCTTTCAATACCGGACGCTCGCAAATCGAGCTATCCTGGTTCACACCTTATGACAACCAGTTGGCGCAATGTTGAAGGCTATACCTAATATTTCAACGAATTACGACACAATGAATAGACATACTATAGATTTTCGCTATTGTACGATGGAAAGTAGACGCTAGGCTATCGGGAAGATTGTTTGCACCACTAGCACTTTAGAGCATGAATAAGACTTTCATCTTCGTCATTATTGAACCGTTCAAGCAAGGTCCGCAACGGAGAGAACCCGACCACCCAAAGTGAAGCCGTATCCGATAGCAGCAACAAAGGTGGTGAGGTTGAGCAGAGATGAGATGCCGTGTAGCATGCCAAACTTTTTGTTGAGAGCCTTCATCTCGTCTGAGTGAGGACCCTCAGCGTAGTATTCCTTACCATCTCGCTTGACTATCAATTTTTAGTATGGGTGTGGTAAATTGATGATAACTTGCGTGACATACCTTGACCACTTCGCTTCTTAATAATGTCAACCGTCACTGGCAGGAGAACAAGCAGATTGATAGCACCAGTGATACCCATGACGCTGATAGGTAACAAGGAGTGCCAACGGGCGAATTCCGACACCAAGCCAGCGGGACCATTTGCAAGACCAATCAGAGAGTTTCCGGGGAACGTCAGAGCGAGAACACCGGGTAGGACAGTTTGGAGGCCGAAGTAAATGGGGAAGAGCTTTTGTTGGATGGCGGAGAAGCTGGCACGGTCGACCGCCCTGAAAGCTACGATGCCATTGACGAAGGACTATCGACTTGTTAGAGCTGAGTACAAGATGAGATTTAGTATCGGGTTACATACGTGGAAGAAGGTCGTTCCCAGAAGTGTTCCGTAGCTACCGTCCAGTTAGCTCACTCATTACTGACTGACTCCATTGTGTCTGATGAAGGAACTTACGTGATGATATGGTAGGGAGCCGGGGACAAGGCCACGGCCTTTGCTGTGCTTGCCATTGGTATTATTGCTTTCACTTTGTGAGTGAGAGTTGATGAAATGAGATGTTACAGCTCAGCCGAGGTGTATGTTTCTCTTGGCTAGGCCTACCACGTAGACAGGTCATCGACCCCAGTCTATGATATAATGGGGACCACGTGACTGAACACTCCATCACTTTGCAGCATCTTCTTGTTACAGATGCAAGTATACTGAAACTGAATACCAGAATGATGCCAAATTTCTCATGTTTATAACTCTTCAGACGGCTACTTGCTGACATGTGCATTGTAGCATTTATTGTTTCACCAATATTTGTCAGCAATGTAAGAGCTATAAGAGCTCTATAGCCGTGGAAACAAGTCTACACTAGAAATTGCAGATCAAAAACCACAACATGGGTACTAATGCAGATTACTGATGCAACTGAGGCGTTCTTCTTGTTTGTCTACCAACCCAGGCATGCACTGCGATGTTTGATCAGAAGTCGCACCTGCGATTTCGATTAACAAGGTAGGACATCACGTGATTGCGTGTTTCACGCGTCCAGTTCAGCTGCAGGCGTCGCGCCCCACGTCCTCCATCTTAGACAGCAGTTCTGATGAGCTAGAGGCCTTCTGCCTAAACGATACAAGGGTCCATCATTGAGAAGCTTTGTGCGACTAACATTCATTAAAATCAAGTCGCATCTCCTTCGGTTCATTTGAATCATTTTCTTATTATCACTTGTACTAGTCAAAAGACGACACTCTCAACATGGCTGAAAAAGAGGCAACCATCTTTATCCTCGATCTGGGCTCAACTATGGCCCAGGCTCATAGCGGGAGATCACAGTCTGATTTGGACTGGAGCTTGCAGTATGTATGGGACAAAATCACAGATATCGTCGCGGCGAACCGCAAAACGCTGTGTGTTGGTGTCTTGGGCCTAAGAACAGACGAGACCGACAACAAGTTGCAAGACGACGATGGCTATGAGAACATTTCAGTACTACAAGAGATGAGACCAATGACCATGTCATCCTTAAGAGACCTCCAATCTGTCGTAAAGCCAAGCAACACGTGGGCCGGAGATGCTGTTTCTGCCATTGTTGTTGCAGTTGACATGATGGACACTTTCACGAAGAAGCTCAAATGGAACCGAAAGATCTTCCTGATCACTGACGGCCAAGGACCAATGGACGGAGACGATCTGAGCGACATTTCAAAGAAAATCAACGAATCGAATGTTCAACTCACCATTCTGTAAGCCAACACCACCCTTTGGTCCAACTGGTCTAACGAGTTGCAGCGGTGTAGATTTTGATGACCCGGATTACGGCTTTAAGGAAGAGGATAAGCCGGGCACCAAGGTCAGCAAGCACCCATCGCCTTAAAGTGCATAACTAAATATTGATAGGAGGATAACGAGAAAGCTCTTAAAGCACTCGCTAACGACTGCAAAGACGGTGTTTTCGCAAACATTGCCGAAGCCATTGATGAGCTTGACACCCCTCGAATCAAAGGAGTCAAGCCATACAAGACTTATGACGGCGCCCTCACTCTCGGAGACCCCGAGACGTTCCCTGCTGCGATGAGCATCAATGTCGAGAGGTACTTCAAGACACATCTGGCACGCCCCTTGACAGCAAGCACAGTAGTCATAAAGTCTGAAGGTGCAGACGCTGAAGCTACTCAGCAAACCCAAGACGATGAGATGGAGGGTATCGAGTTTTCCGCAGTCAAGCAAGCTCGCTCATACAAAGTCAATGATCCAGATGCTCCAGGAGGAAAGCGAGATGTTGAGTTTGAAGACCTTGCCAAGGGTTACGAATATGGTCGAACAGCAGTACACATTAGCGAGTCGGAACACAACATCACCAAAATCGACACGCAGAAGAGCTTCTCGATTATTGGCTTCATTCCATGCGCAAAGGTATGTCACATGTGAACTATCGCCTTGTCTTTTGTACTCATCCTGTTTAGTACGAGTCATTTCTTAACCTTGGCGAGACTTGCGTGACGATTGCACGTAAATTTGATGCCAAATCCGCCCTCGCGCTTTCGTCTCTCGTATGGGCGCTCTCTGAGCTCGAGTCTTACGCGATTGCCCGGATTGTCACGAAAGATGGCAAAGATCCGCTGCTGGTACTGCTAGCACCTGGTGTAGAACCAGATATGGAGTGTCTCTACGACATCCCATTGCCATTTGCAGAGGATATCCGAAGCTACCAGTTCCCTCCTTTGGATAGAGTGATTACGGTTACTGGCCAGACTCTTACCAAGCACCGACTGTTGCCTACGGATGAGCTCAATGATGCCATGAGCGATTATGTTGACGCCATGGATTTGTCAACATATGGTATGGATGACGACGGGTACGTTTCGATCCATGCTCACCTTACTATTGCTAACTTCTATAGCGAATCGGCTGAATATATGCCGATTGATGAAACATTCAACCCTATAATCCACCGAGTTAATCATGCAGTGAAATCACGAGCAGTGTATCCTGAGAAGCCAGTTCCAGAAACCCCATCCATATTGCTCCGGTTTGCACAGCCAACCCAAGATCTAATCGAGAAGGTCCAGAGTAAGGCGGATGCCCTTATTCAGGCGGCAGATGTCAAGAAAGGTTCGTGTTTCACTTGTATAATTGTAAAGCATAACTAACTGGTGAAATAGTACCACCAAAGGTCAAGGGCAAACGTGGCAGAGAAACCGTCAAGCCAATTTCAGGCCTTGATGTTGATGCCCTTCTGGGTGAAGAGGAGAAGAGCGAGATTAGCCCTGACAATGCAGTGCCTGAATTCAAACAGGCACTTGCTGTAACTGAAGACGTTTCGGAGATTGAGGATGCAACTAAGCAAATGGGCACGATTATATCGACATTTGTTACGGAAAGCTTTGGCGACGACAAATACCAGCGCGCTCTGGAATGCCTGGGTGTGATGAGGGAAGAACTCGTCAATCTGGAAGAACCAGGATTCTACAACGCTTTTATGAAAGGGATGAAGAAGAAGCTTCTTTCTGGAGATATGGGAGGTGACCGACGAGACTTCTGGTTCAAGGTACGATGGGGTCGTCTTGGTCTGATAGACAACAAGCAATCGGACGTGTCTGATGTCACCCCAGAAGAGGCTGATGAGGTACGTTTCGCAATAAAGGTTTCCGGCAGTTTGCTAACTTGAACCAGTTCTACAAGTCAAAGTGAGTAAATTTTGTTATCTGTCAGGCAGGGGTGGTTTTATGTCTTAAGTCAAGCAAGTTTGGCCGGTTTGCTGTTACCTACTATCAGGCGCAAAGAGTGTAATATGAGTCTTCCATGAATAACTGAGAGGATTGACTGGAAAAATATATTAAATTCTCGCTTTTGTTTCCAATGTACTATAAAAAACGCTATATAAACCTGAGTGAAACATGTCGGTCTACATGAAATGGATGAGCGTTAGTATTCCTGTACACAGCCGTAGGTGGAGGGGCCACTGCATGACGATCCAACAACTATTGGCAGTGGCAGTGACAGCAAGCACTCACCGTTTGACATCTATTTCGAGGCAACACTGCTCTTCTATTTTCACGTTTAAGAGGCGGGTGGTAACATCAGTGAATCACCCAAGCCTTGACAAATAAGTCCAAAAGGGTGCATTTCTCATCTGCCCGTTTTCCTCCCTCACAACGCACCTGCCGCACGAAGGTTCCTTCCAGCCTTGAACCTGCACTGTCATTCATCCCCAACCACGATTTTCATTTACCTTCGTTTTCTTATCTTTTTTTTTCTAATAGCACTTCTCTGACGCCTCTTTCAATTTTTCTTCCTTTCGTCGCCTCTTTTCTGCCTTGCAGGGAATGCCAGCAATGTCGCACCTTCAAAGTCGTTTGGAGAAGCTGCAGGAGCTTCTGGGCAACGGCGTGAAACTTGCCGAAACGCCACACGAAAACAACACAAAGGAGAATTCCGCTGCAACTGGGTTTGGAAATAGCTACGGAATGGTGATGGATGATGAGTACATCCGGAATGAAGAACGACTTACAGCCAGGGAGCAGGCCTCCCAGGAACAGCTGCGAGCTGAAGCTGATGCTGCCAGACAGGGCCTGCTCGAAAGCAACAAGAAAAAAGCTTTCGACAACACTGGTTTTCGCATCGGTCAACCTGTTCACAAGGACTTTGCTTTTTGTCCGTTCAAGGTCGTCGTGTCGTATCCCGAACGCTTCATCGGCAAGGTCAACAAGCCTCGTGCATGTGCTACCAGTTACGATCTTACTATTCACTTGCTAACGCTGTAACAGGTGAAGCCACTTTTCACACAAATTCTTCAAGATCGAACTTGGGACTTGTAAGAACATCTCTTGTTGCTATGTTCTTGTTACTGACTTTGCGAGTTTCTATCTTCACGACCCGATGGAACCAGCCAGAGACCCTTACCTCTTAATTCCATCCGCCCAGTTCGAGATTTTCCTAGAAGAAATTAATCTCAAGCTGGGCATTTTCCTCAGAATCCCTGTTGGAGCTATGAACAATGACAAGTTCTACATGAAGTTTGGTGAAGGAGGCACCCCTCGTCCCCGTTACTTGAGACGATCTTTGGATGCAACCTCCCTTGACATTCGACCATGGCCCTCAATCGACCCCGAAGACATCAAGGCCTTCGAAGCGACCGCACCACCGCAAAAGCTCACCTGGAGGTCCAAGATGCGAGTCGTTAAGACCGGCTTCACATCGAAGAAGACAGCAGATCCAGACAAGGCTGCGAAGAAGAAGCGCCACAGGGACCAAATGCTTCGCAATACACTGGGCTACCTGGGTCTTATGGGAGACCCGGATGGCCACGACATTGTTTTCATCTGCGTCGATGTTGAAGCCATTGAGCGGAAGCCAAACCCTGTTTCTGAAGTTGGAATTTCCATCCTGGATACACGGGACATCAAAGGCGTTCACCCTAAGGATGTTGGTCGTGGTTGGTGGCCTATGATCAAGACTCATCACCTTCGGGTGCATGAATATGCTGGCTTGCGAAACTACCAATTTGTCAAAGGGTGTCCTGACTCCTTTGATTTTGGGTAAGAGTGGCTTCGCTTGTGCTTTTGCATGGTACTGACTTCTCAATAGAAAAAGCATCTTCCCTCAAAAGGCCGAGCTTCAAGAAACCATCATGGGCATATTTCAACCCTATCTTGTCTCCGAACGGGAAATCATCGTTGTTGGGCATGACGTACGACAAGACATCACCTACTTCAACCAGATAGGTATAGATCTCCGAGCCCTTGCAGGACTGAGAGAGCCCGTCGACACCCAGCACCTTCACCAAGCGTGGTGCAGCTCAACCAATGGGCGAGGCCTCGTCACCGTACTCAACGATCTGAACATTCCAAACAAGCATCTGCACAATGCCGGCAACGATGCTCACTACACGCTTTGCGCTATGCTTGGAATTGCGGTGCAAGAGGTCAATGGGAACGAGCAGCAGAGCAACGAAATGCTCAACAGGGTGGACTGAATGAGGAAGCTTCGCGTGGAGACCGAGGCCGGATAGCATGTGGACGATTTTTTGCAATTGTAACGAAAGACAACGGAAAGCAACATGAGAAGAGAACGGGTCGATTGGCCCTGTATTCATACAACATTCAGCCTAGATAGCTTAACGACGGCATATCCCATCACCTGGCTCCAAAGAGCCTCCTCTTAAACCCAACAAACGCCATCGCTATGGAAACAAGTAGTGTACACTATACGCACGCGGCCGTATGCCCACGCCAGACCCTAGTCGTTGATTATGCTTTTTTGTAAGGTTCATAAATCGATTCTGATGGATCCGAATATCGAGACCTCGAACGAGTGTTTTTATCGAATTCGTAATGATTTAACCATTCTTGTCCAGGAACTCCTTGGCCTCGTTCACCTTTGTCGCAAGGTAAGGGCTACCGCCTCGATCGGGATGGTTGAGAAGCATGAGGGTTCGGTGGGCCTTGCGGACCTTATCCTTGGTAATGGCTCGCTCGCTGAGTGGGATGTTAGTGCGTTGTTGGATGTAGTAAAGTTGATGAACACATACTTGAGCGACAGGATCAGAGTAGCCTCCTTCTTGGTCATCTTGGGCTCAAAGCCGCCCTTGTAAAAAGCCTTGCCCATGGCTCCAACACCACCTCGTGAGCGTCTCCATGCGACCAGACCAGCTCGGCCCTGCAAAAAGCTGTTAGTGACCAAAATTCGATATCCGTTTTCCTTGGTTGCGTACCAAAAAGGCCGCGACGGCAGCGCCGGCGCCCCATGCCATAACAGAAGCCATTTTGAATAGTGTAGTTCGGTCTCAGCAGACGTAGCTTGGGTGAGGCAGATGGAGATGTTCGGGACCCAGAGGGCAAATCGGGGAAAGTTTTCAAGAGTCTCCGGCGCGGACCGGTGACTTTCGGATTCATGTTTGTCCGGGGTGTGGGTTGTTATCGATAAGCTTAGATGGCGGCTGGGAACAAAAAAATCTTTAGAGCGAAAAAAAGTTCGGGATACCTCAAAACCAGTGGGGTGGGAAGCTGAATTGAAGTCGTTTTGGTCTTATAGACCACCACTCATACAAAATGAGGTAAGTTATTGGATATGGATGGACTCTTTTCTGGATGCTTGTCTCGACCGAGAATACACTTGTCAAGTTTATCCTCTGGGGGATCGACCATCTACGATATCGAGGCTTCAGCTCTACCTTGAACTGTCACTAACGAGTTACTTCAGAATCGAAACTTGTTACTTTTGCAGTCGCCCTGCTTACCCCAGCAAGGGCATCACCTTTGTGCGCAACGATGCCCGAGTCTTTCGATTCTGCCGTAGCAAGTGCCACAAGAACGTACGTTTACATCAACGTTGCGACCTGCCTCAGATCCCACACCGCTAACACTGCTACCTCTACAGTTCAAGATGAAGCGCAACCCTCGCAAGCTCAAGTGGACAAAGGCCTTCCGCAAGGCCGCCGGCAAGGAGATGACGGTCGACTCAACTCTGCAGTTCGCCGCCCGCCGCAACGTGCCCGTCCGCTACGACCGAGAGCTCATGGGCAAGACCCTCAAGGCCATGGAGCGTGTGTCCGAGATCCGCCAGCGTCGCGAGCGCGTCTTCTACAAGAAGCGCATGGCTGGCAAGCGTGAGCGTGAGCTCGCCACCGCCCGCAAGCTGGTCGCTGAGAACGAGCATCTCCTGCCCCGCATGCGCGGTAGCGAGAAGAAGCGCCTGCGCGAGCTTGGCTTGGCCGAGGAGGAGATCGAGGAGATGGAGCCTGAGCGCCAGCAGTCCAAGGTTTTCGGTGGCGAGAAGAAGAGAGTCGCCATCGCTCTCGAGGTTGACGACGACGAGGACGATGATGAGGAGGGCGAGAGCGGCATGTTCGACGATGAAGACGATGAGGATGACGACGAGGACGACGATGATGAGATGGGCGATGTCGACATGGAGGACGACTGAATGGGAAAACTCATTGGCGGTGGAATCTAAAAAAGAAAAAGTTGGTGCAACATGTCCATGCGCAGAGGCGGGCTACTAAGACAGCGAAAGCAAAAAAGGTCTACGAGACAAGGGCGTTATGGGTGTTTTTGATTCGAAGGCATACCACGGCGTTGGGATACTATAGAGAGAAAGCATTTTTCTTCGTCATGCAGAGCGCGCACACCCAAACCGAACCGCAAGAAGAAAGAGTTGGATGTGACCTTTTGGCGGAATGATTTGTGTTCCCAGTTATCTGTATCCCAACAAGCAAGTCCGGGTTGAACTTTTGTCATTTTCATTCCGGAGCGTTCAGTACGGGACGCCTTGGAATGATTTGGACAGGCAGGCTACTATCATCATCAATGTTATAGAACCAACTTTTGAAAAAAAGAGGTCACTTAATAGAACAAGGTTAACCAATTATGTTTGTTTAAAGCATCCAGTTATGTAGAAACGGGCGTCGGGCTACTACTAACGGTCGGTATGTAGTACCGTAGTTGGGACGAGGGTCAGAGAAAACTGGAATGGATGCATCTCATGACTCTTGACGCTGTCCTGAAATAGGCAATTGGAATCAAGTGCTGCGTGATAGGACGACGTAAGCCTGGAGGATCTGAGCATCGTAAGAAAGACCCTGCCTTGTAAGGCAAGGTGAATGAATGTGTATGTTGAGAGCTGAAAAGAGTAATGTCTTAGACCGTAACTATTTGCCGGGTTTATGTTGATCAACATAGTTGTCTCTTCTTGGACCGCTGATCTGGCTTATCATACATCCCGTCCTGCAGGCATGTCTTAGGCAAAAGCTAGCGATTCGTAAGATGGACTTTTGCAATCACAACGGTCCAATTCATTTATTCTTATCGTTGCCCTCACCTTCATCCTCATTCTGTCACTTTTATCTATTTTCTCATCCTCTTTATGTTTGGCGATTCCCGGCTCCAAGTGACAATTTGGTCTATCTCGACTCTTCGAATAGGGTAGGGTCATCCGGTATTCCATTCCGCCATGAATGAAAAGACGACACTAGAGGCAATGCCTCTATTAAGAGATCGCCTTCAGCAGCGCCCGCGCAAATCTAATATTTCCACGGTGTTGGGACTCTTGGCTGCTGTTTGTCTCATAGGCTTCTTCCATCACTGTCCCCACCCTGTACCAAATGATATCGAGGAACCTGCACAGAAGCCATGGACTTGGAACGATGTGAGGATACAGTTACGACTAGAAGACTGGATCTCTGACGGAAGCAATAGATCAAACCGCGACGAGACCTACGCTGGGAGTCTTGTTATGAAAAGTTTGAATGTGCAAGACTCGACGTAAGCAATTGCTTCCTTGGTACTTATAATAAGTGCTGATAATACATGTCCAGGTTCCCATGGATTGGCTCAGCCCTTCTGATTCTAAGCGTGTGGTACTTGGAGTTATCAAACTACCAGCCAAATCCAAGAACGACACAGTCTCCCCACTATTCGTCAACCCTGGTGTATGGTCTCGCCCGTCTTGCATTTCCTGTTGTATACACTGACTTGATGGTACCAGGGCCCCGGAGGGTCAGGAGTCGCCTTTGTGAAGCGTGAGGGTCATATTCTACAAGCAATTGTAGGCGACAACCATGTAAGTTTACCCAACGCCCAGACCCAGCACAATCTACTCACTGTTCCAGGATGTTATTAGTTTCGACCCTCGAGGAGGTGAGTTATATCTACAAGTCACAAGTCCAACCGGAAGAACAAACCTGACCATCTTCAGTTGGAGTTTCTACACCCCGTGTTGAGTGCTGGGGCTCATCCCAAAGACGACGGCTGTGGTCTCTCCAAGAAACACCTGTAGCCGATGAACATCCTGGCCTCATCTACGATGCTTACGCTCGAGCTACAGCCTATTCGGGCACATGCGAGTCGGCAATGGAGGACATGGGTCTTATGCAGTTCATCGGAACCGCATCCATCGCCAGAGATATGTTGGAGATTCTCGACAAGACAGGTAACGAAAATCTTCGTTATTGGGGCTTCAGTTACGGTACTATTCTTGGTGGTGTGTTTGCTGGACTGTATCCTGAGCGGGTAGAGAGGCTTGTTAGTGATGGCAAGTCCCCCAGTGATATCGACTCTCCTTAATTATGATTAATCAAGGACCTAGGAAACGTTGACTATCATGACTGGTTCAACTTGGACCACGGAAATTTCGTCTCAGATACAGACAAGATTTTCGACGCATTCGATACAGCATGCCACAAAGTTGGTCCTCTCAAGTGTGCATTCCATGCTGAGTCTCGCAAAGCCATCGAGAAGCGCCGAGGCGATCTCCTCGCTCACCTCAAGAAGTCACCAGTTCTGCTCCCCGCATGGTCTCAAGACTCGGGCCCCGAACTACCCGTTCTCATCTCCTACTCCCATCTTCAGCGCCTCGTCCAGACTTGCATCTATGCCCCAATTGTCAAGTTTCCTCAACTGGCTCGAGTGTTTGCTGCTCTGGAGAAAGGTGATGGAGTGCCTTTCTACGAAATGGTCTTGGAGATGAGCAACAACAAGGCGTTTGAAGGTGATATGTGTGAGCTGGGAGATACTCCTGCTACGACGCCTTTCGAAACGCCAATGGAACTCGACGCTTTCCCTGCCATTATGTGCTCGGATTCAAAGGCCGCGAACGAGTCGCCTGAGGAGATCGCAGAGTACTTTGACAGAATCACGAACAAGAGTCGCTGGGCTGGCGCAGCCAATGCCAATTTCCGCGTTTCTTGCGTTGGAAGAAAGACGAGGCCGAAGTGGGAGTTTACAGATGGTGAGTACCTCCAACTCTTGTCCCGGTATATAAGACGACGATGCTAACATATTTTGTAGCCGACTTTAGGGGCGATACTGCGCATCCTATTCTTTACATCGGTAACATAGCTGATAATGTGACGCCTCTACAAAGCGCATTCAACAACTCAGCCAAGTTCCCAAGCTCAGTTGTGCTGACCCAGAACTCATACGGGGTAAGGCATCTGGAACTTTTTTCCGTATAAGATATGATAAAACTAACTTGTATTTTGCAGCATTGCTCTCTAGCAGCACCCTCAACGTGCTCAGTCCGTTATGTGCAAGAATACTTCCAGAACGGAACACTCCCAGCTAATGGAACAGTATGCGATTCTGACTTTGACCTCTTTGAGTTTCCTGGTTTGGGAGAAGATGTGATGGGCTTGGATGAGCTTAGCTCGATTGCTCTTATGTTTTCTCGAGAAGCCTATATTCCGAGGGCCGTTTGAGAGCCTTTTATAGGATATAGATTTGTCTAAATGAATGATGATTCACGGAGGACTGGTTGAGAAAGTAAGAGGTCGAGTAGCATGAGTATAAGTCACAAGATATAAACACAATTTCTTGCCAACGCCATTCATGGATCAACCAAATCACTCAATTATTCCAACTCGAATTATTTCACAGTATTCCTACACACCATAATCCAACACAATCAATCATTACGCTTAACATGCTGAAGTCCATGATGCACCTTCTCAGGCATCTTCAAACCCTTCTCAACAGTCTCCTTCACTTTCTTCTCCAGCGCCTCCCCCCTTGACCTCTCCTCTTCCCTTATCCTCTCCTCCTCCTCGAAAGAGATGGCATGCTTCCAGTTCCCCGCGCCTCCACGACCGCCCAGCCCGCCTCCCCGGACAGCCTGGTTTTTCACGAGGCTCGCGTTCACCGCTGCGGCCGTCTTCCTGGCCATCTCGTCCTGCTCGGCCGCGTCGGGCAGGTCTGACGGGTTGACGTAGTTTCCGGACCCGCCGCGTCCAGCGCGCGCTGGGAAGTTGGCTGTTGCGCGATCTGGAGGGGGGACTTCGTCGGTCGCTAGGCTTTGAGCTTCAAGATCCTAAGAGGGTTGAATATGAGATGGTGAGAGCAAACGAGTATTGTACGATGGTGAGCTTTACCTTGTCGGCTTCATCGGCCTTGTTTTGGACAACGTAATTGCCTGCTCCACCTCTCCCGGTCTTGCGATATACGTCTTGATCAGCAGTCATAGTTGTTTTGTTGTTGTTATGAAATAACACGTGTATTAAGATTAAGACAAGGTGGCTGTTAATACCGGGCAACGCAGGTAGTTATGAACAAGGTTGTTGCTGTTGTGGTTGCGGTTGTAGTAATAACAAATAAAAGATAAACTTCAAATCTCTATATTTAAAAAGTCAAGATGACAGGAAGAAAATGTAAAATCCTCAAAACGATCAAGCCACCGACGGATTGAGAAACGTGGGGGATGAGCTTTTAAACTATAGTACAGACCTACTGTACTTTGTCCGACATGATGAGTTTCATATTGGTGTTGCCTATGTCTTTCTCAGACGAACCCGCCTCCTACTAATAACTTTATCTTTGACCTGACTTGAGTGCGACGAGCCGACTTGCGGTCTTTTTTCATGTGTCAACGCATTTGGACATGAGAAATGGTCCAGCGCCCGCTGTAAATCGAAACTACCTAAATTAAGAACGCTCTAATCCGCGGGGTACATGAGCTAGACTAGACTGTAGATCTTGATAGATTGACTGTGTGCTATTGCTATGAGCGATTTGCATCTTTTTCATGTGTATCTACAAGCCATCTCGAGTTGCTATTACATCAAGCTCTTTTTCAAGATAATAAAATCATGTTTTGAGTATGATGTTATTTCATTAAAGAAAGAAAAAAACGTTTTGTTGTTATGGCTTGAACTGCAAGTTGATGTCATGGTTAATGATCGGCATTGTTACAAGTGTTCAAGAAAGACTTTGACCTTGAGAGAGCCAGACTTCGCAGGTACCGAGATCTAGCATATCTGAGCCAATCTACTGAGCCAATCTAGATCAAACACATCCATCCTGTAGATCCTTCTCGGTATCCTGATTGTGTGACAAGAGCTAGGGTATGCAACAGGAAGCCCTCTTTTCCGCTCTCATAGAGACGTGGCATTCCCGTAAACAAATAATATAGTCCACACAACACAATGCATATAGAGGAATAGACTTCAATAAATAAATCAGCCATGCATATCCACTGTGATCCCATGAAATCACACAGACGTCGTCAAAGAAGCTCAACACTTTGTCATTGAGCACTCCGACATCGGCAATGATCCTGCACCCAACCACCCATGAAAGATACCTGCCTACTCGTTGATATCCGAGGCTTGATGCCCTTATCAAGCAAGGTATTGCGGATCTTCAAGCACGTCTTTTTCAAATGGGCAATTGTGAGTGTCGACCTCTGTTGAGCTTATCTAGCCACGGAGTAGCACGTCACAAACGCCTTCAAATGGTGAATCCTGCGGGACATCCGTCCAAGAAATTGAAGCCACAATCTCAAAATTGACCGCAAGCCGCCATCGATTAATCCTCAAGCCACAAAGGCTAGTCGAGTTATTCATTGTTTCTGGAATCTGAGCAAAAGGAATTCGGGTACCCGTCCACCCGTTGTAGGACTCCAAACCCAATCAACATTCCATTCGTCCCGTCTTCTAAACTGTCCCTGGCCCAGTCCGGCCCTGACAAGCATCGCTGATCTCGGGAAGGGACAGGCTAACAACCCGTAGTTTGTGCTCTGTCTTGAGAAATTTGGCCAGACGATCCCATCGATGGAATCCTTGCCATGTCTCAAGACCTCAACCAGAATGTAAAGGAATCCTAAACACAATGATATGAAACCACGTGGACTGGGCAGCTCCCATGTCATGCAGGAACAGCACAGCACAGCACAGCTCAGCTCAGGAACATGGAATATTGAGCAGTGCCTTGCCGTGATCATACAACCTTGCTGACGTTGCCCTCTCGGAATTGCTCGTGCTTGTAACGGCGAGAGTCACAGGCAGCATGTAGGCATCTTTCAAACGTTCTTTGTCACTGTCTGCATCCAGTTGATGAGGCATGAAATTCCCCATTCTTATCAAGATAGGAACATCCAATCCATATCCACATCTCTTTGAATCCCTGTCGAGGTTTAGAGCACGCCCCTGTGCGTATTCTGCTCGTGGGGCGTACTAACTGTGCCACAGATATCAGCAGGACCCAGTCCAGCCCAGCGAGGCGGGCGTTGTGATAGAGGAGAGGAGTAATTAATTCATACTATGGTATCCGGCATAAGCAAGGGCACCCTCTATTACGAGATAGACCCACTTTTAAGTCGCTATACAGTAGGTATAAAAGAGGCTTGAGATCACGTGCCTAAGACCTTCTTATCTGACCTTATCGCAATAATGCCCCAGCGTTATGCCGATGCAATTGCAGCCAATAGGATGCATATAAAGTGGTAGGGGCTAATTACCCTTTTAGGAAAGTCTAGTATAAATTCGCACTATTTTACTGTAGATACACTTAAAAGTGTGTCTATCTCGTGATGGAGGGTGCCCTTGCTTATGCCGGATACCATAGTAAGGCGGGGAAAGAAAGCCTCGGCGACAGAAACAGAAGATGGCATTCGGCGGCAACTGGCGGACAGCTCGGTCTCGTAACCGCTCTGTACCGCTGAACAGCTGGCGGGATCATAATGTAAGTGCCGATGCTGTACAGAGTATACTATAGTCTATGTGCTGTACAATCGTCCAACGATCACTCCGGCCGGAAATTCTGTAACTGGTTGAGATCCGTTCAAGTGGATTCAAAGGTCCGAATACTGTTGACTGATGAGGTCTCATTCTCGATCAATTCATGCATTCATTCATGCAAACACAAGCGTAGAGAGAAGCAGGTCGTCACCGACCATTCCATGTTACCGATCCTATTTGGATTAGTGTTAGGTCTTCTGCCCCTAGAGAACGGAAGAGACCAAGAGAGGTGATTGTTGGGTTGGTTGGTTGCCAAACTGCGTGTTACTGCTTTTGACACTAAGACGGTGCAGATATCCACCCGGCTCCAGCTGTCATGAGCCAGACTAGGTAAGCCACCTCTTGTACAGTATAGTACTGTCTGCAGTGCTTTGTAGTGCTCTATAGTGGTGTGTGTAGCGGACAGCGGGCCTCTGGAAGCGGCGGCTCTTTCAAAGATCCAGTGCTTGTGCTTTTACGACCAGTGATTCCCCGGATCGTCGACGCAGGCTCGGCTGCAGAGCCGGTAATGCGAGCAATTCAATACTGTTGCCGTCAACAGTCAGATTCTGGACAGGACAGGGCAGATACTGTATCGGTGTACAGTAAAGCATTGTCTGTCCTTGCACCAATGTCTCACTGTTGAGCAATCCACTGGCCAATAACGGCATACTCGCACGGCAGTGAATGGATGCGAGTGCTTGTTTCTCAATCAATCATTTTTTTTTCTGTCTCAAGACAGGATCGAGATTGACAGAATGTGGAGGAATGTGTATCGGGTCTGATTGGCCTTTGTTCATGTAAGCTCAAAGTACCCCCAATGCGGTCTTGGCCTAGCAGGCTAGGAATTCCACTCTTATGGAGTCTTTGTCGTGTTAATTAAAGGGAACCAGTTTTTTTTCTCTTTCGTTTCAACACCAATGTTGGTTACTGAGTGGTAGTCAACTGTTCATTTTAATGTCAGAATTACATCATTGAGTGAAGTGAGTATGAAAATTGCAAAAGTTAATGTGCAATCGATATTTGACAGAAAAAGAAGAAGGATGAAAGTGAAAGTGAGAGGATTTCAGGGCATAATCTTGAATGAGTTCTATCAGTTACCTTCTAACCAGGGGAGCACACACTCTGATGACGTCGTTGCGATCTCAAAACTTGAATTGATGTCTTCGTATCTCAAAGCCAATCCGACAAAGGATTCCAAGGAATGCATTGCAGCCATTTGGATTGATCTTCAACGCATCGACTCCACGTGTTGAAGCTTGATCATTGGAAAATTGGCACCCGATGGTCTCTCGTTACTCGTTATTGGTAGACTTTTTTTCCGACGGGAACTGGGATTTATATTGGGGATCGTCCAATCCTATCTCAAGATGGAAATACTTCGTAGGATAGTCAGGAACGTGGGATGAATATCTTGAGTGCTAAAATGGACCATCAAATATCCATTAATAGTCTCGAGAGATGAGGGTAGTGATGTGATGATGATGATAAAGAAGGAAGTCAGAAATCACAACAGCTTGTACTGTTTAGGCAGGCAGTTCGTCTGATCGGTAGAGGCAGTGGCGATCAAAGATTGAGCGAGGTTGCACCTTCCACAGTTACACAACACAACAGCAGCACAGGCCACCTTTTTTACCCGTAGAGGGTCGGAGCAGCACATCCTCCCAAAGTCTCACGATACCTCCTCCTCTTCAAGGTAGACCAGACTCCCTGTGACCAGACACAACCGACGGCAAGGCAAGACGGGCGTGCAGCAACTAGGTCAGGTGAAAGTGCTTGTGATCTGTGACGATCCAAGAAGGGAATAGCATTTTGAGGGGTAAGTTGGGTACATCACGGCTGTATAGTACGTACGTAGGCGTAGGCACCTAGTAGACTAGATCAAATGTATCTGGGATTCGACAATGATTGCAGCCGAGTGCCGCAAAAGATATTATGTAGTAAATGCACATACACAAGTAAAAACGTATATATCACATATCTTGACAGGTTGGACAGGACAGGATGCTTGAGTTGTTTGTTACCGTTTCCTTTCCGTGCTACACTTGCGTGAGAATCTGGGCTAATCTGGTTCAATTGATGCCATAAAGAAGACCAATAGAAATCACATTACTTCCCCTGCCCCTTTTAGTATCGCCAGTCAGTCGCTGTAAATGCTAATCAGTCTCTTTATTAACCGTACCAGCTAGCCTAAAAGTGCGGTGGCAGCTAAATTCAGAGCTCTCCTTTTACTCCCTACTCCCATTGACGATGGCTTTCTTAGCGATGTGATGGTGGCTGTAGCTGACGACTCTTTGGTGATGGTGGTGGATCGGGTTCTGGCTGTATCGAGAAACTAAGAATGAGGGGTATGCATCCCATTAGTAAATTAACTACACGCCCTAACCGTTTTAGGTAGCTCTAAATCGAATAATTCCTCCTCAAAGAAGACGTGCTGTTTTTGTCTTTTGACTCTTGAGAAACAAGGGCACTCACTATCTCGGGTAAGGAATCTTCGGATATGGAGTAAAACTCTGCTAGTTACAGAGTGTTCTGTACGCGATCAATGCAATATCTCTTAAAGTGACTTGGGATATATGATCCTGACAAGAGTTTACATGGATGGCTCATCGATCACTGAGGATCGACCAAAGAAAAAAAAAAAGTTGGAAAAAGAAGGGTCTCAACTTTTTTTTTCCTCCTTGGAACGTCCAGAACAAGCCATTGCCGAATAAGAAGAAGTCTCTCTTCCTTTTGACTTTCTGTCTAACCAGCCAGGTCGGAGTATAAAACATCAGGCCAATAAGTCAGACCAGTAAACATGTACAGTACCGTAGCGTTATCAGATCAGATCACCACTTGGTCACTTGGCTGGATTAACCCGTTCAGGTTACTGCAGCAGTCAGGGCCAGGGCAAGGGTTAGGTTTGAGTTGAAAGAGAGCATGGGTTATCACCACGTGTAAGAGGAGAGGATAGGAGGAGTTGTTTCTAAAATGGCAGGATGGATTGTAACATGCCAGGGATTGGTGAATTCATACCGTGGTTGTGACGGACATGAATTGTTGCTTCGCCGCTCAGTCATCAATAAACCAAGCAAAAAAAAAAAAAAAAGGGACGCTGATGTCAGCGATATTGAAACTACAACTGCATAATTAAACTTCAGGCATAAAACAACATAAATAGCCTTTGAAAGAAAAGCATTACGCGTTGGGATGGTTACAGAAACAGGTTTCCAAAACATCCACAACCAAGGGCTCGAAACAGATCCATTTAATCCTTGGTCAGACGTCTCATTAGACAGACGCGTCTCAAGCTGGTACAGTTAGCGAGAGACATGAGAGCCTCGTTTCTTTCAATATTTGTTCATTTCCAAACCCAGCAGTGCCCTCAACAAAGGGGTTGATAATATTAAGACACGGCAGCTTATTACACGAGAGTTGACATGGTATCCAAGTCTGAGCACGGGTCGATATTAGTACCTGACAGCTTGGTACAAAATTACCCGATACGAGATGAATTGATGGCCACTTGTTCAAGAAACCTAAAACAAATTCTCGACCCGAGAATCTGAGACAATCTCGCTATCACCGCATAAGATGCTATGGTAGCAATCATCTCGTCTTGTTGGGACGCATTGAACTATTGTATTGAATTGTGGTTATTCGTGGACATGCTCACGCATCGGTTCGGTACCAGACGCCATAAAGCACCTCTCCCTTTCTCTTCAGCTCACAGTGCGAATATCGACAAATAAAGTCGTCCCCCAGATTTCACCCCACCCAGTCCCCAAAACCTGTCTTCCCTTCAGCATCAACTCCTCACCTCCAGGCCCATGCCATCCGAACCAACTCAGCTCCCCACCCAGTGCGAGCTTATTACCATCTCGATTAAGTCTGGCGAGACTGGGCCGCCCAGTCCGGGCAGGGCTGCTATTACAGCCTACAGGCTCTAAGGCTACACACCAGGCCACGGGGCCACCGTCCACTCTACCCGTCTCGGAAGTTGGGGAAATGGAGAGAGCGAGCTGCAGCGAGATGATTAAAGGCAAGTATATTTTTATACATGCCTACTCACGATAGGCACGGTCTGTACTGTACAAAACTGTATTATGTACCTATTGTGCCACGGAGTCCAGGCAATGCAATGAGGACATGGACGCGTCGGGTGACGAATCAGCCCAGAATCAATCGGCGGCGGACATAACAAAGGCGATTTGATTCAATTACTGACTACTAATAATGGATCTCCAACAGGAAACCCAAGCCGAACGAAGAGAAACCCGAGCGTTGCCCATCACGATTGATGAGACAGAGGCAGAGACAGATATTCTCTCTTTATACTCTCCCGCCTGGAACCGTTTGTGCAGACGGGACCTGACTTTCTCAGCAGCAGATAACCTTCAGGAACAGTGGAAACGGTCTAGTTTATTCCCCTGGCTACAACGTTGTGCAGCGGACAGGACCCTGGCACGATTTGTGATGGTGCACAACCCGAGCCAATTCACTCTTTTATACCTTATCAAGCAAAGGCCGGTGCCAGTTTGTGAGGGGGAATCCAATCATGGACCAGCGCAAAAGCACAACGCCTCATGCAGGACGGGAGGGGAATTGGGGGGGTACATGCTTCTGTCTGTATGTATGCATGTACAGTACTGTACTGCCAGCATGTTCCCTCCAAAGTTGATCACTGTCATCCGTTGATAGCATGCTCTCGCTGTCACTTCCTTTGATGCTAAGTACCTAGCAAGCGAAGCCTGGCATAATTTGTCTCGTGTCTTCTTCTCAGAATATCTGTCCGTTCCTTCAGGTCAAGAACAAAGGGATGGGATAGAGCCCATCGATTGCTCAGCCCCCGTTCGCCGGCCGATTGCGACTTTGGGCGCATGACACACCCACCATCTATCGCCACACCCTACCGCAGACCACCGCCTAACCCCTCCTCTCTCCCTCTCCCTGTCAGGCTCTCTCCTCCCTCTCTTTCCCTGCTGCAACTCAGTTCGGATGCTTGACAAGGGTGTCCACAAACCAATCGAACTGCGGCATCATCTCCACCCGTAGCCACTCAATGGCTGGTGAGCCCCCCGAACATCAGAACAAATGGCAGTACGTAGCGCTTGGTGGAAGTCGTTGGAACCCGGTCCAGCGCCTTGGCTCCCTGTGGTTGAGCCCCCTCTTGACTTCCAAGGCACAAGGCCATGTTTGGTGGCTCAAAGGTACTAGTGAATAAGTGACCAGCCGGGTGCGCTTTCACTGAACTGAGCAAGTCTCGATAGTAATCGCACAGGCATCAATTCAGACACCAGTCTGCTACATACGCCCCGCTCCTGACCACACACACACCCTGGGCTTGGGTGCTGCTTCCCAAAATATTATTTCTCGTCTGTTCTGGGACTCCTGCTGGCAACATCTTTCTCCTCTCACCACTTCTCTTCCTCCTGTCAACACCATTCCAACATCTCCAGTTCAAGTCTAACTACCAACACCCTACCAAACGCCTAGTTCGTGATCGACACGGCTCCAGTCGGTCGAATCCTGAACATATACCAAGTCGCCGGCAATGGCCTCATCCAAAGTACGCTGCTCTCAACCCTCGGAGGGACCGAGCCCGAGCCCTGTCATGATCTTTTTCACGACCTGCCAGATGGCATAACAACCTACCAAGGCCCAGATTTGCTGATCTCCTTTCGTCCTCTTCAGGAAATGCAGCAGTCCTCGAGGCCATTGACTCAGACCCGTTCTCCGATGTCGTCCACGTCGTCGGCCCTCCCCGGCCGACAATCCCACGCTCGGACGAGCTCGCACTCGCTGCTCACAGGCGCTCTCAACGCCAACCACAGAGTGACTCGACGCAAGTCCGTCACGAACCCGAATGCGAACGTTACCGCGATCGCCGCTGCTCTTCGGGAAAGTGAGCGTTCAAACGCCCTGCCCATCAACAGCGGCCGCCGAATGTCCAAGAGCGCTGCTGCTCGTGCTGCCATCGCCGGTAGCCTTCCCTCCCCTCCTGCCAGCCTTCCGAACCACAAGTCGATACCCGAGACGAAGCAAGAGCTCAATGGTAGCGCCATGGATGATGAAATGAACGACGGCTCGGCCGACGAGGGAACTGCCAAGTTAAAAAAGGCTCGTCAGCGCCGTGCAAGCGACGGCCAGACTCTCAAGGAGGGCAAGAAGAGCAACAGGGTTGAGGTTCGCTGTGACAAGTGCGATAAAGGCTACAAGCATAGCAGTTGCTTGACTAAGCACTTGTTGGTTCCCCTCCTCCCAATGACTTGCCCCAGC
>JAAVUI010000805.1:0-23338 GCA_014899075.1 Fusarium goolgardi
GGTCTGGTCTGGTCTTTTTTGGTTCCCCATTTCTTGAACTTGCAACATCCATCTTGACTGTACCCTCCCCCTCCCCTCCCCTCCCTGCAGACTACTGCATACGACAAGTTGTGCCATCGAGCCAACTATCCACAATCACGCCAAGACATCACAAAGTCACTCACTTACTCGCCCACCAGCTTACCATCCATCTGACTAATGGCTCCATCCGACGGACTGTCTTCGATCCAATACCGCTCTGTTGATCTATCAGCCCGCGAAGTGAGGCTGCTAGAGCTGCAGCCATCTCCCACCAACGACATCAAAGACCGCGTGGTCTGTCGTCTCGTTCAAGAGAAACTGACAGATTCTCCTGACTACATTGGCCTCTCAGCCCTCTACGGTGACATCACAAATACAGAAACCATCATCCTCAACGGCAGTAAGGTCGCCATCCCGCTAGACCTTGCTGAGGCACTACGCTATGTCCGTGATGTCTTTCTAGGCAGGCGGATTTCCACTGCCCAGTCTACTTCGGCACTTGACCTCGAGCTGCAAAGAAATAACAATGATAACGCCATCGCCCAAGATCAAGAACAAGACTCGCCGCCGCCTTCACCAACAACAAAGCGTCCCGGCTGGTTAAGGACATTTCTCAAGAAACTCGTCGATCCAGGCTCTGCCAAGGCAGACAAACAACCGCCCTTGCGCGTATGGGTTGATCTGTTATGTATCGACAGGCGAAATAAGCGTGAACAGGCCGAGCGTCGCGCCTCCATGGCTCGCGCATACCGTCAGGCGAGGCTGGTGGTAGGATGGCTGGGCCCCAAAGACTCGACATCTGACCTCGCCATCGAGATCATCAGAGCGTGGGATAGCTGCATGCCTGCCAACTTCGGAGAACCCGGCGACCGTGAAGCAAACCCGAAGAACTACGCACCCATCCTTCAATGGATGGGTCCCGTTGCTCATCTCAGCACCATTCCGGAGGGTATCACCGACCCAACAGAGGTGCCCAGCTATAAGGCTATTTCCGGGTTTCTCAACAGACCGTATTTCCGGAATACGTGGATCCTTGATGACATCGCTATGGCCTCGTTCCCCACGTTCATGGTGGGTGATGGCATTGTGTCCTGGATGCAGATCCTACGTCTCAACCGCGTGAATGAGGATATCAAGGACCATGGTGCAGAGATGTTTCCAAGTGAGCTACGCCCTCTGCTCGAGTATATGCCTCTTGGTAGTGTCTATACCTTTCTTAAGGAGTTTGATCGGCGGCAGAAGCAAGAGGAGGGTTTTGCTCCGATGTGCTCTACGCCAGCCAGTTCTATACGGAGTTCTGTTTCAATGACAGCCTTGAAGACGAGGCGATGATACTAAAAACCTCTTCTATAATTAACATCAGTTGTTTTTCCCAGGTGTTTTTACTTTGCTTTTACTGTCAGACGCAGCAACTGGCCTGAGGATGTCATGCTACCATGTTTTCTTTTGTAGGATACTGTTTGGATGGTCAACTTAGCGATGTCCGTCATTATGCCTCTGAATAAAGAAATATCTCACACTACCCTGAACGACTTCTTACCGAGACGCATCTCTTCTGGAAACATTCCAATACCGGTTTGGAATACATGTACTCCATGTAAGACCCTGAGCAGCTTAGTGGTGACGGTTTGTGTCCTAGTGGCCACGCAGCTACCTAGAACAATGTAACAAACGCCACTCTGAAGGTACAAAATTTCAACAGTCAATGAGCACTCGCGAATAGTAAAGGCCTCGACTTTGAACTCATGCAGATTCCAGATCACAAGTGACTCATCGGCTGAATCACTGCCGGTCCGGCAAAAAAAAAAAGCTATCGTCGTCATGGAATGCCAAGATGTAAGGGAACCACCATCTTCTATTCCTCAGGTTTCAGCCACTTAGAGACTTCCCTGCCGTTACGCCACCGGATGTTGTCTATTGACGGTTGCGGCGGCTTCCAAACTCTAATTGGCCTACATACGAACCTCTTTTGTACCAGAAGCCTAAACTGCCTCTTACTGGAATGCTGGCTCCGATCAGGATGTCACCATGATTTACGTGTATATAGAGAGAGAACTTCGAGAACGGGAAGGCTTACTACCTATCTGCCGTCGAAGTTACCGGTCGGATGATATTGATTCATCGAGTTTCACTGACTAATAGGTCAGTTAATTTCCTGTTGTGTCAGATTTTTGAGTTTTTGGTAACTGAAAATCTCAAACTCGATGAGACGGAGAAAGTGGATGTTGATGTAGATCCCGAGGGAAAACCTGATTTTCTTCCTGCTACGTTAGTAGCAATTGTTCCCTTTCTGTTCTACTTCAGTTCCAAAAACAGCACGACGAGAATGCTTGTCTCCGACATTCAACGGACAAGACACTTCCGGTTACATTTGCCAAGAATGGAGGCGCTGCAGGGGATGAAGCTACACTATTTTGCCCAAAAGGTCAACCGCCTCGGTCGTCGTGACCGTATACATCGTTATTCCCGTTTTCCATAGTTCCTGATAGTTCCCGTTGATCCTATCCGCGGCCGTTTTTGGGTTGTTGGTGGACATGCCGCCCGTTCCTGATTCAACTGGCATGAAAACAAAACTAGATTGGGTTTGGTCTATCTTGGGCTAATAACTAAAATCGACATTCGCTATGGGAGTTGCAGAATTCGGTGGAGTGTTCGAGCGCACTGAGTGCCGGTCATTGCCCCCGTCTTCTGTGTTTGGAGAGCTGACATTGTTGGACGTCGAAGTAGCACTCTGTAGCTCAGCTGTTTGCCCATTGTTTGCCCACCCAGTACTGCGCATCTCTTGGAAGCTCCAGCTTGGATTGAAACCTGGGCTTTCCCATGCGTGTCCCACGCGCTCGTACATCTCGTCAATCTGTTCCAGTGTCATCCTACTGGTTTCATACACCATGAACCAGACGAAGACGATAGCAATAATGCAAAAGGTGCCCCAAATAAAAAATATCTTCAACCCAAACGCATCAGCCCCTCTTCCCAATATGAACGGAGGCGCATAGGCGACGGCAAAGTTTAATAACCAGTTCGCTGTAGTTGACACCGACATTGCCTTTGCGCGCAACTTGAGAGGGAAAATCTCTGAAGTAACAACCCAAGTAACAGGTCCCCACGAAGAGGCATAGAAGAAGACGTTTATCGCACAGCAGACGATGAGCACCATGTTGGATGCGTTGCCGAGATCTTGAGATGATTTCTCGTTTGCTGTGAATACGGCGCTGATTATAAACTGGCATACTGCCATGCCTAACGCACCAGCCATGAGAAGCTTCCGTCTTCCCCACGATTCGATAACGATGAGACCAGGTAATGTGCAAACACAATTGACAATAATCATAACGAGGTTGATGATGAAGGGATTGCTGACACCGGATCTACTGAAGAAGGTTGTACCGTAGTACATGACGAAGTTGATGCCGGTAAGTTGCTGCAGCATTTGCAACCCACACCCTGTCAGGGTTCGATGCCCAAGGGAGGAGTTGCTCGTGAAAAGAGCTCGGTACGTATCATGGCCGAGTGCCATCTCATACTGATGGTTGGCGATGATCTCCTGTAGTTCGTTCACAAGAGCAGGATGAGTAATGTCAAGCCTGCGGAACCGACTTAGGGATATGCCAGCAGCGTCATTGTGCCCTTTTTTAACCAAGAAGCGAGGTGTCTCTGGGAGCATCATGATACCGCATGCGAGGATGACACCGGGCACTAGTTGCAATCCTATAGGGATACGGTAGGCGGCTGCGCTGTTCATGTCTGCTGTTATGACGTTGATGATGGTTGCACTGAGGATTCCAACAGTGATAGAGAGCTGATAAGCGCAGATGATACTTCCTCGAATCCATTTCGGCGCCGTCTCAGACTGATAAAGAGGCACGAGAACTGATGTAGCTCCTACAGCAACACCCGCTAAAGCCCTGTAAAGCACCAACAATCAGCATGATAGAAATGACAAAGCTGACAAGACTCGAACTTACCTGCCAACTAGCAACATGGAAGTTGCTTGAGCACACACCTGAAAAATAGCCCCAATACAAAACGTCAGAACAGCAAGAAGCAACGTTTTGCGTCGACCGATGCTATCACCAGCTGGAGCAGCAAGTATTGAGCCGATAACAGCTCCGCCGCTGAGAATGGCGACGATAAGAGATGAGTCTTTAGGACAAAGATCAATGTGGTCATTTTCGTCTCTGCAGGTTTGATCTGTGGCAAAGTCGTTCTGGAAGGCGTCCATGGCAAGGACGCCATTGATAACTCTGATTGGAGAAACGGGCCATTGTTAGTCAAGTTCAAGGATGTATGTTTGAAGTGAAGGGGTAACGATGATGAGGTCTGTGTCACGCGACGCGTCAAGAATTGAGTGATGAGGCTCAAATGGTACTTTTTGAACTGAACCGAACCAGGTCGCGTCACACAAGCTTGCACTGCATTGCATGACCGCGCCGCAACGACTTCTCCAAAAGAAGCAACGATAGGTAGAAAACAAGATTTTACGAGAGAATGATTCGAGAAAGCTCAACTCACCCCACATCGTAGCCAAATAGCAAACCCCCTGAGGACACAAACAGACCGACAAGAATGGCGCGTATCGACGAGCCAGCAAAATTCTCGGGCTTATGCCAGCCCATGGCGCGTGCCATGACGAGATATCATTGACTGTTAATAAAATGAGTGAGAGGACTGTACTGTACGTTAGATACAAAATTGATGCAAAATTTAATGAATGAACGATGCTTTTTTCAGAAACTTGAACCAATGGGGACGCCGTGGTACGATGCGGAGAAGGTAACTTGGGGCAAACGGAAGAAAAAAGACTCAGGACATGTTGGTCCTTTATTGGTCAGAGACAAACCCACCATGACTCGACATGGTGGAGTTGGTGAATGGACCCTTAATGTGGTGCTTCTAACATGACAATAAACTCAGGCGAGTGTGAGAAAAAGAGGAGAACATGGATGTGGAAGTTGAAAAAAAAGATATAAAGGTCAAAAGAAGAGGTCCTACCCGGGTTCGAACCGGGGACTTCGGAAGAGGTTTTCGATGGGTCATCAAAATCCAACGTCCTAACCACTAGACTATAGGACCTTGAGCTTTATTTACAAGCGTTACTGGAAGAGCTTATTATATAGATTGATGTCTTGATATCCCGCAAACTGCGCCAATCTGACTTTCTGGTTGGCACAGGACATTTTGGTCCTAAACCCTTTCATTTTTCTGGCTGACCTTTCTAATCAAAATACATTTTTAAAGCTAGCAGATTGAAGTATCGCCTCGAGCTTACTTCTGTAGCCTCTACTTATGGTGTATCAATTAGTGATTATATCTCGTTAGATTCATTTAGCTATAGCATGGCTTAGGGTAGGCTCTACCACGAAGGCGTAAGTGAACAAACAAGAATTGATACCGTACATTTCCACGAAATTCAATACTAGTAGTAGTAGGGCTAACGCATGTTATCGAAACTTGCAAGAGGGAGGTCATTGCTAATTTGTCTAACCTCTATAACCTAACCCATATCACTCATTGTCAGCACGCTACGTGGAAATATGCAGCAGTTATGAATTTCATCAGGATGTTTTTACAATTTACACCTTTCTTCACTACGAGTTCAGAAATCTCAGGTGCAACCACAACAGGTAGTCAGAATGACAGATGCATTAACACGGAATTTAATATCAATTATATGGAGCCGGGCCTAGTCTTGTCGTAGCCCATCTAATAAAATTTGCGGTCATCAAAAGACTCAAACTTTTCACTAATGATCTTTCTTGTCAACTCCATCAATTGATCACCAAGTTTTTCGTCCTGCGATTTCTCACTTCCTGGCTCTGGCACAGCAGGAGAACAGATATACTGACCCGACTTGTCAGTTATCGTCGCGGCGTACACTGCACCGGTAGCGCCCTGGAACTGGTCCTTCTTGAAAGGCTCCATGCCGACTGACATCGTGTATCCAGCAAGAGGGTACCTATAACAATTATTAGATGGCCTGTAAGGCATACAGGGAAAAGCAATGTGATACGTACGCCTCATGGATGTGCTCCAAACTCTGTCTCGTGCTGACGAAGCCAGGATGGGTACAGTTCATCAGAATCTTGGGCGAACCAGCCTTGGTCACGTTACGATCGAAGTAGCGAGTATAGAGCATGTTTGCCAACTTGGATCGTCCGTACTGAGGGTTTGGTCCAAGGTCGGTGTTGAGCTCATCCAGGCTCTCAAACTTGACGTCGCTAGGAGCACCCTGATGGGCATTGGAAGCTTGGTTCACAATCCTCACGGTGCCGTGCTTCTCGGAAGTCTTCTTAAGAAGATCGAATAGATAGGAGGTGAGAAGTACATGGCCAAAGTGGTTCGTGGCCATGTGTAGATCGATGCCATACGGTGAAATCTGGTACGTCTGAATACCCCGCCCAGCATTATTGACGAGAATATCAAGACGATCAGTTGAGTTTTTGATGTGATCGGCAGCCTTCTTGACCTCAGCCCAGTTGCTCAGATCGCACTGCACCCATTCTGTGCGGTCAGCCTTCTCTTGTCCGAGTTCTTCGGCTACGGACTTCTTGGCGCCCTTGACGACTTCCTCGTCCAGCGAAAGGATGAATATTTTGCTGATATCGTGGGAAAGGAAGGTATGAGTAACACCGTAGCCAATGCCTTCGCTTCCACCAGTCACAAGAGCCACTTTACCGGATAGGTTGGGGGTTTCTGAGAGGGAGAATTGGTGGGTGGCGAGTTTTTCCGCGGGACCACCAAAGTTCTCGGCGATGGTGTTCTGGAAAGGTTAACAACAATGTTGGGATAGAGACCACTGGGTAGTTTACCTTGACGTTGTCGACGATAGAAGCCATTGTATTTGTCTGTGTCCTTCTCCAAAAAAGACAATTGTTCTGCGATTGGACAAGTGGTAGTTTAGTCAACAAAGGAGTTCGAGTAACGCGGTTTAATAATCCTGTGGAAAGTCTTCTGCCGGCGGATACGTTGATAGATTTCATTGAAGGATATGGATAAAGAACAGACTTGTACTGGTTATTACTGCTGGTGAAAATGCACATATACTGTCTGATATAAGAACCATGAATCACCACTCTCCTCTGAGTCAATGACGTACATGTCACAATAATGACGAGGATTATTATTATGCAGCGATATGAGACAAACATTGCCATAATTGTCTGTGGCTTGTCTCTAAGCTCATCTTTCTCTTTTATCTTTGTCCGGTCTTCCACGTGTTGTGTCTTGCCAGAAGAGGTCAAGTTACATTGATTGATAAGGTTAAATGTGGGCATAAACCAACTATTCGGCCTGAAACACGTAAACAGCACGGTAGCTCTGATCCAGTTCAGTCGCGAACATCTCTTCCACCGCCTTTCTCATAATGTTCCCCTTTGCAGTTATCGGCAAACTCCCCTTCCCTGCGACGAATACAAGACGCACATCGTCAATCCTCTCATGAGCGTACTTTCGTCGATGGAACGGTGCAATGCGCTGGACAATCTGCCGCTTGAGCGTCAATAAACCATTTTCATTCGCGTGCAGAATGTCATCATTCTTCGCTTCTACCACCATGGCTGGCGAAGGACGTCCAGAGCCGATAACAGAGACAGCGCTGATGAGATCATCTTTGCATACTTGCATCGCTTCCGACTCGAGAGAGCCTGCGTCACAGACCAAAGCAAGCTGCATCTTGATCCTGTCGTCCACTCTACTTTTGTAGACATATCGATCTGCATCAACTTGTCCAAAGAGATCGCCGGTGTAGAACAGGCCGTCTGATTTGTTCCTAAGGGAAATATGAGGACAGTCATTTGCCTCTGCTGGAACAATAAGCTCAAAGAGCTGATTTGGCGAAGATGGGGATTCACCCAAGGGGACAAACAGACATCCCGACTCGGGGAGTGGCGACAAATGTGGTGATGTCGACAAGGAAACCATCGACAGTCCAATTTCTGTAGAGCCATAAAGATTTATCAGCTTCAGCCCGTTTTGGTGGGCCCAAGCCTCATCTCTTGGTTCAAGGACCTGGCCCGCAAAGTTGATCCTGTCAAGGCTTTGGAGGGCTTGAAGGAAAGGGGCGCTCTGACGTGCTTCATGAAACATTCCTGATAGAAGGGCGGGGAAGGTGTTCAGTATGGTTAGGCCCCCCTTGGAGATCATGTGTTCAAGCTCAGAAGTTGGATACGGAATGCTAGTAGGTGGAATCAAGCAACCTCCACTCGCCAAGGTTGCTGACAGATTGATCGTATTGCCCAAATGAGTATAGGAGCCCCTGGGTCACAGTTGAGCTATAAGTTTCGAATGGTGTGGATGAGAACTTACATAAAAGACGCAACAGAACCTGGCTTATAATTTATATCCCTATGCTTTCGGATCAAACAGTCCATCCATCGCACTGTCTGGGGAACTAGTTTCGGCATCCCCGACGTTGATCCCGACGTATGAAAGATAACCAAGACTTTATCGCCATCGGTAGACGTGATTGTGCCGAGTTGCACGTCAGAAGGGCAGTCTCTTCCCGAAACCGCATCAGTAGAGAATTTGGGGATATGACATTCCTTCACCAAGGGATCACAAACCGGATCGTATAACAGAGCTGCTGCGTTGCTGTTGCTAAGAAGGTCATAGACAATGGAAGGATCCGTCATCCGAATGGAGAATAGTTGAGGGATGAATCCAGCTCTTTGGAGCGAGAGATAATGCAACAAGTCCCCATAAGACCACCCTCTCATCCTAAAAATAATTAGATGTGACTAGTCAGAAACACTGGATAGATTTACCAAAGCCCGACTACATCGCCTTTTGTAATGCCTGCTTTCGATAGTTCTGCGATCCACTTCTTTACATTAATATTGATGTTCTGCCAATGCGTCGCGTACGAAAATGTTTCGAATTCATCATTTGTAGATTCAGAGTTCACGTGTCTTATGGCTGGAGAATCGCCTTGAGACTGCGAGAGCGACTCGATTACTGAAAGTGGTGTATGAAATGTTCGCATCTTGATCTATTGCATATAAGAAGTTCTTGGCTACAAAAGTTGATCAATGGCATGGTTTTATAGTCTTTACGAAGAACCGTGACTCCCAACAGATATAACGTATGAACTCGTGAATTGGGCAGCGCGCTTAGATACCGCTAGCAACATCGTATACTCATGGGTGGTTAGCCAGCTAATAAGAAGTGGCATTTTTTACTATCTAAGCCGTTGACCGAATGAATAATTCTCCTGGGGATCCACGCGCGCTACCTAATTGCACGACTTGATACGATAGTCTCACTCAGCACCAACATGCCGTGTGTCAGTCAAATCCGTATGTGAGAATTTAGGGCGGGAAGGATGAGAGGAGGATTCGATCGTCTCGGCAATACGGCATTGTGAGCTCTCACGTAACTCAGAGTAAAACTCAAGAGTAGTTCTGCGATTATTTATTAAGTCAGTTCACCCTATTGACATCTGGTATGCTTTGAGGAACGATGTTGATGGTAAGAGCCTTGACCAAGAAGGCAGCGGGACTTCAAGGCTGCCTTGTCTGCTTTCCCTCTTGTGGATTTGTTTTTGAGGTGATGGTCTTGTGAACGACTCGGCGAACCATCCGCTCATATATACATGTGTGTTTTCACTGCAATTTTAGTCCACGCCAAAGCAATGTGGGCTTCGACTCGACAAGTCAGGGAAACAGGGGTTAGCAGAGAGGCGCAGCAGGTCAATAGTTCGTTCGCTGAGCCACACACAGAGCTTATGTAGTCCACCTCGGCGCTGCGGATTACCACCAAGAAGGAAAATCATTTGAAGACCAGAGGCACAGCCATAAAAAAATGTGCATGGGTAGTAGACTCATCTTATCTAAACACAGTAATAAATGTCTCAATCTGCTGACGTAGAAATTATCGATCTAGAGAAGAGAGACAGCCACCAACAAAACCCCTTGGGTACAGATTTCAAGCTCATCAAGATGATGTTCGTTTCTCGGTGTAGTGGACTAACGTGTATGGTTCCTTTTTTCCCCACTGTTGTTCACTACATAGCAAGTACATGGTCCCAAAACAGAGTAGCAGTGTCACAGCATAGGACATATCACATAGTTGTACTTGGAAAGCCCCAGAATCTAAACGAATGGCCCTTCACTGTTTCGGCCACAGTGCATGTGAAGCTGCACGGCTCAGCTTGCATCTTGGTGGTCAGCAATCTGCTGATTCTTGCATCTCGACAGCCTCAGTTTGAAGACGCGACAAGAGATTTCACTTCTAACGGCGGTCAATTTATACAAAGAGCCGATAGATTTGGATGAACAATTCGTAGTGCGCACCCAATATGGTAGTTCACAACTGTGGTAGTCTCGCCCACAAACTAGCAGCAAAGCTATCGTGTTGTTCACCTCTCCCCACCAAGCGTAAGATGTCCTACGGCCACTGCGTAGGGTCACGTTCACAGGTCATAGGCATTCATCCACAGCCACAATGCATACACTAATCCTGTTTCTCTCTTCAAGTGACCACTCAAATCTCCCCAAAATGTTTCTTTGAAGCTGTGCAGCCATGCACATGTAGACCCAACTAATGAAAGACGTTGTGTTCGCAGCCCGACCTGGACTCCCAATAGAACAGCGTAATAGAATACACAAGGCAAATATCTGTACACGTAAACACTGGGCGAACTGGGCAGCGACTGCAGAGCCTCATTAGGCTTAATTGTTGGAGGAATTTGGGGAGTTTGTACGAACGGGTTCATGAACTCACTCTATCCTTTCCCAACAAAGCTAGCTGTATCTGTCATTTCTTCCCAAAGTCATCTCTAACGTCATCAAATTTTCTCACGGTTTCATATCTGAGTTATGGATATTGCTTCCATAGACTCCTAGAGTCCAGCGAGCCCTGTCAAGACCCCAAACCAACACCCCAAGCCGCATCGCGATGGCGTCATCAACCCCGCAGCAAAGCAAAGGCTTGGGCATCAGCGAAGGAGGCCAAAGTCGACGTCTTGAAGATGATCGTGCGCCGTATCAAGAAGATCCTTCAGATAACGAACAAGGAAAAAAGAATACCAGACAACGAGGACCACCTAGGCGGCATCACAAGAAGCCACCCAGGCAGCGACGAGCATACTCTACTGACAATCATTACGCCGGTTACGCTGCCGATGTCCAACCTAGCTTTCTTGAAGCCTCATACGGACCTGGACCTCGAAGTGATAACCTTTACCGCCAGGGCACTGAACCTCACCAACAAGACGCAAGCCCATGGTATCTTCAACCAAGCCCTGCGGGGCCTTCTACCTATCCTGCAAATCTTTCTGGTTCATACTCTTACCCTTCTGACACTTACAGCTACTTTCCTGCCACTTCCCCTACAATGATACCTTACTCACAGCCAGGACTATACAGCCAGCCGCCTATGGAGTTTGACGAAGACTACACCACAGCCGCTATGTATAAATCTCCACCATCTGTGCCTCCATATCCCAAGTACCCCACTCGAGAACCCAGGCGGCCACCTCCTCAACCGCTGGCTCCCAGACAGCCAGCCTCCAGTCCTCAACATGCCATGAGAGGTGCGATAAAAGAGATTCCTGAGCGGCTGCCAAAGAAGAAACCATCGAGTCGAAAGAAGGACAGCACCTCGTCATCAAACGATCAAAGAACAATGCTGATCATGGGCAAAGTCCTGGAAGGACTGAATGGTCTCCAAAGACAGCTTGAGGACAGATCCTCCGAGGTCAGATCTGACCCAGGAAGGTTTTGGCCACCCCGTCATCCCAGAAGTGTAGCGACCACAAGCCAGTATACTATGGATGAGACAAGATCGCTTGATGTCGAGAGGCAAGAACGAGATCACTTAGTGGGTATTATTAATCGATTACTCGAAGACAGAGAGAGACAAGGGTATCGAAATCCGCATTTACAATCGCAGAGAAGAGACATAGCCGCCCTAATCGAGGACAGCCTTGGTTTGAATGAGAATGAAATGAACAGAGCCTTGGTCAGGTATAGTGATAGCAAGGAGATTGAGTCCAAACTCGATACCATTCTGCAACTCCTAGTCGAACGCCGATCAAATAACAGCCAAGCTCCTCGGCCATTCTTACAGACATACCATGGGCAGAAACAAGACCGCCAAATCCCAAGAGGAGACCAAACGGTCATTTCTATCAGCTCATCACGGGAGCCCAACATGCGAAGACACGTCTTGCAACGTCGTGCAACTGTCGCTCAGCCTGTGTCCAGAGAACAACAATATGTCCAGCACCATACAACACATTCATCAAATCAGGCTCGTGTTCGAATGAGGGCCAACAAAGCAGCCGGCCCAGCAGCAGAAGATTCAGACGGTGGGCCCGAGGAAGATTACGATCTGTTCCAAGGCTATGAGACACAAGACAGTCCTCTTCAAGAAGACCTCCGAGCTAGACGCCTAGGTCTAGCACAAGATATGGAGAACGACAAAGCCAGGAGTGGAGTATTAGCAGAGCAGCAACGCGGCAGCAATATACGAGGTATTAGTAGGAGACTATCGGAAGGTGGTGAGCAAAAAATGAGACCGAGATATTACGCCACTGTTGAGAATTTGGATGATGATGATGATGACGATTACGGAGAAGATCAGGTACCAATTCCAACTCGCTCCTCGATGGCGCATAGACCAAAAGTTGAGCAGGGAGAGAAGAAAACACTACATGTGCCTGATCCACCAGTTTCTTTTACAGGGCAGAGGAGAAGGGGGGGAAGGGTGGTAAGGTTTGATAGTGCATGAGACTGACTGTATGAGATATGATGTTATTTATGTACGATTTATGATAGTTATACTGAGCAGCGATATTTATTTTACTGTGTATGGAGAAGAACCTGTTCAAACTTGCAGCTTTATTCTGTTCTACCGACTGTAAAGTAGGAGAGCGAGCATGCTGACATACGCTTCCCTGCCCCGATGAAGTTGTCAAACGCATTCAACTGATTGTTCAACCAATTAGGTGCCGGGATGTGAGCCACTCCAAGCATCGGAAATTCCATTGGCTTGGTCACTCAACGTTATGAAGACGAAGCAAGGGTTACATTATTAAGGAATAACGTTAGTAAATGTAACCAAGACAACACTCAAGACTAGCAGTAGCATTATCGACCAGGGATAGCTTATTCTGCGGGGATTCAAGTCCAATCCAACAACGGCACTTGAGACTATAAAACCACTCGTCCAGCCGAATTTTTAAATTTTGGCCCCCGGAATAATCTAGTTTCCAGCTGACAGTTTCATCCATTTCACAGACTCCGTTCATACAAAACAATCGCCTAGATCAAAAGATCCAGTGTACAAACACCATGGACCGTCCTAACAAAGCCATATACATGCTCTCCGAAGGGAACCACGAGACTCGTGTCATCCAGGAACCGTACATACCCAAAAGCGCACAGTCACTGGTTGACGTGCAGTACTCAGGTATCAACCCTGCCGACACTCGACATATGTACATGAATATGACGAACTACGTTGCTGGTTATGAGTTCACTGGAACCGTCAAGCAAGTTGGTCCCGAATCCCCCTTCAAGATTGGTCAAGATGTTTTCGGCATCTCCCTTATGTACGACCGTCGACCCAATTATCTCGGCGCTCATCAGAGCTTTCTGCTCGCAGAGCCGTTGATGACCTTTCTACGACCAGAACACCTTGATCCCATCACAGCTGTTACACTTCTTGCTGGTGGAGGCACGGCACTGGACGGCCTCTTCAATGTCCTGGGATATGGGTTTCCACTTGCAGATATCCCAGGAGATGACCCTGGAGATGAACCGATTCTCGTCTGGGGAGGTGCAGGTAGCGTTGGGCAAGCCGCTATCCAGCTTGCCAAAGCAGCAGGTTTCTACCCAATCATCACGACTGCCTCACCGCAAAACCATGAGGTGTTGAAGGAACTCGGAGCAAGTCACACCTTTGACTACAAGAGCCCAACAGTCATACAGGACATCCGCACTTTACTCAAGTCCTCGGGCTGGTCGTTGAAGACTGTCTTTGACGCAGTCTCTACGGGCCTGGGTGTTTTCGAAGGCCTCACTAAAGAACAAGAAGAGAAAGTCCAGGAGAATTATGGTCAGAGTTCCTCAGGCATGGCTCGTCAATGCTGCGATCCCAAGGTTCCATCAAGCGAGCTGCGTCTGACTTCGGTTCTTCCGGTCAAGAAAGATCCAACTTATGCATTCTGTCGTAACTTTCGCCCTATAGAGGTGATGTTCATTGGCGATGAAGGAGCGGAGTGGAGTGAAGAATTCAAGCAGGCTGAGGTGGCCAAGATGAAAGCATGGCAGACACGCATTGAGAAAGGAATTGACTGGTTAGTTGAGCATCACGGAAGGTACTGGAAACCACCTAGGACCAGGGTCGTTAAGGGGGTTGAAGAAGGTCTCCGAGGGATTCGTGATGTTTGGCAGGGGAAAGTCAGTCGTGAGAAGCTTGTTATCGACCACAGTGTTTGAGTGGTTGATGAATTATTTTTGTTATAAGCCATGTATACGGCAGAAGGGCAGGAGCACCATCATCCAGGAACGAACTTGTTTTGTAATAAATTCTTCTTTGCCCTGTGTTCTGTGGCTTCCGGCCGTCCCAAGGCATATGGATCACCCCTTGCACAAAGTTCCTAAAGACTCAGAGTGAACTGTTGTCTGAACCCTGCTACATCTTGTCAAAAATGTTCTGTTTTGGTGAAACAGTCACCAATCTTACTCACTATCCCGATAAGCAATAGTCGACTTTCAGATAGGTTCCATGCTATCTCTGTAATAACCGAAACGACGGTATAGCTGTTGATTATCTTTACAAGATAACAAACCATCTCGACAATAGCTGACTCCCGGCGTCCCCGAGAATGTTACGCTGACAGACTAAGAGACGGCAGAGCCGCAGTAGCATTGCCTTTAGCATGCCGCAGTATGACGTGACTCTGCGGCCCAAGGTGGCCATTTGTTAAGCGAGTTACTCCGTACAGAAGCCTGCTAATGCGTGGCCGTACGGCTGGGGCTTTCTACGAAGTAGGCTAGAGCCCGATGATCAAGGAAGGAAGATAGAAAAGGAAAGGAAAGTTGCAAAACATGATGGAGTGGAGATTTGAGTTTCTCTATCTCAACTTTGTTTCCTCCGTCGTTTTTTACTGGAGAGACTGATGTATCCAAAAGTTGGAATATTCCCTGAGATCGCCGCGTGGTATCTCACTTTCATAAGTAGTGCACAGTAAAAGTAAAGCATGAGTAACAATGGGGGTCAGTATGAGCGCCAATATGACCAGATCTTAGGACGTTAGCTTGCAGGGAGGGTGGCAGTGCGGATAGCCCGAAGGGTCTCGAAAGGCGATTCGGCTACAGTTGCACATGTCTCAACGGTAGTCCATAGTTGCGTAGGAAGGTAGAGCCGTTCTTTAGACAGTGCCCTTGGCTCCACCCGTTATCGTGTAGACGTTTTGCTTTGAGTTCTTTCTAACTAGTAATAGTGACATGCTGGTTGCTGCTATCTCTTTTTCTATCCACTTTCGTGACTGGTCACCGTGCATTGCATTTGGGTGTTACGCAGTTAAACAAGACAGCGTTCGTCATATTCCACTCTTTGATATCCACAATAGACAGTACTGGAGTCTCGTCTAGCTTATCTCCGTCCTTCACAATCTAACAGGGCTATCAAGATTATATCGCGCACTTGATCCCCCTTCTCTCCCAGTCCCCGTTGCACTAAACCAACAAGATCGCCCGGGGACTCCCAATCCACAATACCGATCCTCTAGATACGGAGATGATAGGTTTATGGAGCCACTGTGGAGCAGGGGTAAATAGGAATAGGGTCTCGATCGAGTATAATCCGGGGAAATCAGTTTCTTGTAGTCATAGAAAGACCGCGTTTAAAAGGTCATGACGCTCCCTTGCTTCTTGGGCTCCAGATTCCCCAGATTCCAAGACTCTGCTCGACCCATCTTCTCTTCGTTCACCCTTACCCTGGCCTGAGCTTCGCCGTGCAAAGCTTACATGCACAATTAGTTGAACAGTGAAATCTTTCAACGTGGCGCCCTCTAAAAAAGAAGAGGTTCCTTCAGATCTGGAAGGAATCCAACGATCAAACTCAAACTGCTCCCAAGACGAAGGAACTTCACAGCGCATCGACGATGCTGTTCTTGGTGAAGGTCCAGAAGATGGTGCTAATTACCGCAACGTAAGTTCCACGCCCTCGTCTACCTATCACTAAAACAGTAGGGTTACGCTTCATACAGGTCGGATGGATCGCAACAGTCGCGTTGATGACAAAAACTCAAATCGGCCGCGGAGTTCTATCGATCCCTCAAACATTCGATGCATTCGGCCTAATACCCGGAATTATCTGTCTCATCGTAGTGGCAGTCATCACAACATGGTCAGATTATATGATCGGCGTGTTCAAGAGGCGCCATCCACAGGTTTACGGTATCGATGACGCTGGATAGCTGATGTTCGGAAGAATTGGTCGCGAGTTTCTTGCAACTGTTTTCATGCTTTGTATGTAACGGATGCTTTTTCTGTGGCTATTTTACTAATGTGGATTCTAGATTGGATCTTTGTAGCTGGCTCGGCGATGCTGGGTATCTCCATCGGCCTCAACTCTGTTTCTTCGCATGCAGCTTGCACAGCTGTTTTCGTGGCTGTAGCCGCTGTTCTCGGGTTTTGTTTTGCCAGTATTCGTACGTTGGGTAAGATCGGATGGCTCGCCTGGGTCGGATTGGTCTGTATCATGACAGCCAGTAAGTTTTCTCGCCTCAAAGACGACACGAACCTTTTGAAAAGTAGCAGTGTAACTGACAGTTGTTATAGTCTTCTGTGTCACCGTGGCCGTCGGTGTTCAAGATCGCCCTGCAGCTGCTCCAAGCCCTGAACAAGGCCACTGGCAATCCGACTGGAAGCTGTTTAACCATCCGACCTTTGTCGACGGCATCACAGCAGTGTCATCACACATCTTTGCATTCTCTGGAACGCCCCGCCTTCTTCCAAATCGCTGCTGAGATGCGTGAGCCAAAGCACTACACCCGCTCCCTCATAACCTGTCAGTCGATCGTGACAATCACATACATCACCATCGGTATCGTGGTTTACTTCTACTGTGGTTCCTATGTTGCCTCTCCCGCCTTGGGCTCAGCCGGAGCCCTAATGAAGAAGGTCTGCTATGGCTTTGCCCTCCCCGGACTGATTGTGACTGCCATGCTTATGACCCACGTGAGTGCCCCTTTTTCCTCCCTTCTGTAAAACTCATACTGATGTGATAGAGATTCCCGCCAAGTACATGTTTATCCGTCTGTTGCGCGGTACAAAACATCTCAACTCCAATGGTGTTGTGCACTGGGCTACCTGGTTGGCCTGCACCGGAAGCGTCACCATCATTACGTACATTATTGCCAGCGCTATCCCTGTGTTTGGAGGCCTTGTTTCTCTTATTGGTGCTCTTCTTGGGACCATGATGTGTTTCCAGCCTTATGGCTGTATGTGGCTATATGACAACTGGAACAAGGGCTTGAAGAACAGATCACCTCATTGTTGGCTGGAGTATCTTTGTCATCGTCGCTGGTACATTCATGATGGTCGCAGGCACTTATGGCTCTATAGTTGGCATCAACAACTCGTTAAAGGCTAACGGTGGAACGAGCCCCTGGTCCTCCGCTGATAACGCCAACTCTGCTGGCGGGGCTCACTAAGTCGAAGTTGATGTGAGTTATTGAGTTTAGGACAAGGTTCGGATAGTCCGGAAAAGTGCACTTGGGGCTGGTTTCTCAGGTTGAATGATTTTTAAGTCACAGTCTACATTCTATAGGACCATCCGGACTGTTGACTTCTGATTACTGGGTGTCGTTCTTGAGGCATATATGTAGGTAGATCTTTGTCTGTTGGGTCAAATGCATGGAAAGAAAAGTCTCGCTTTCCAGACAAGTATAGTGTAGTATATGAAAAGCAATACTGTTCTAATAACAATAGAATACCCATTTATTTTCTGTTTTATCAAATTCATTTTTTCTTCCTACTATACCATGACCTGTATAAATAGAATCTTGTGGTGATGGTTAACCAACCGTCCGGGTGTCGCGATTGCCACAAGCAATGTCAAGATTGTTGATGATGGTAGATGCTAATACCTACATTGAAGATGTCTTTACTGTTTAATATAAACCTTTTAAAACAAACAGTACATTCATCACCGTCGTGAATGCCGGCCCATTCGCTTGCAAGCCTCACCCGACCCAACGTCATCAGATGCCAAGACGCTTATGTAATGATGTCATGGAACCCTTGTATTTCGCGTTGGCGTTGGCGCTGTAGGCATCCACTATCAGGGTCGTCAGCTGCTCAAAAGAGAAGGAAAAAAAGTCGCTGACATTTTTGCATCATCTGAGTCACGTCATTCAACAACCCACGATAATAAATCATTCTACACCTTTCTCTCACAGCAACAAACGACAATGAGCTTTGTGAGGGCATTCTCATTCCTCACGGCTGTGAGTCTAGTGACCTACACTCTTCTTTCCATAGCGACGTCATTCGGACCCGCTGAAATGCCTGTATTCGACAAGAATGAGACTGTTCGTGATATCCCTGCGTTTGGACTGGGGACTTGGTTAGCTGGGAAAGGAGTGGTAAGATCTCTCGTTGGACTTTCAATCAATGTCCAATACTGACAAGTTGCGTAGGTTGTTCCTGCTGTAGAGTATGCTCTCAGAAATGGCTATCGCCACATCGATACTGCCCTTATATGGCGCAACGAAGAAGAGGTCGGCAAGGGTATCAACGCCTCAGGCGTGTCACGCGATGAAATCTGGGTAACCGGCAAACTGTGGAACACGGATCATCGTCCTGAACTAGTAAGCAAGGCTATCGAAACCTCTATCGCGAATCTCGGCGTTGAGTATCTGGACCTATATCTCATCCACTACCCTGTGGCTTGGATTCCTGAGACCCGTGAAGTAGATAACAAGACTTCCCTCATCGAAACATGGAAGGCTATGGAAGAGCTCGTTCGCGCTGGTCTGACGCGTCATATCGGCTTCTCCAACTTTGCGCCAAAGGATATCAAAGAAATACTCCAGATCGCCAGCATCCAGCCCTACGCTCACGAATTCGAGACACATCCCTACCTCCAACAGCAGTCCTTTGTGGATTATCATAGGAAAGAAAACATCAAAGTGATCGCCGCATCACCCCTCGCCGACACAAATCCGACGTATGGCGATAAATACCCGAGTATTCTACATGACGACTTCTGGATGAAACTCGCCGAGAAGAAAAACGCGACAGTCGCACAGACGATTCTCGCTTGGGGACAACAACGCGGGACGATTGTGATTTCGAAGAGCACGCACAGTAATTATATCGCCGAGAACTTGTGTTCTCAAGATATTGAGTTCACCAAAATTGAACTTGAGGAGGTTTCGAAACAAGACAGAAAGTTGAGGCTCTTGAATCCAATTCATTGGGGGATGGATCTGTTCGAGGGTCTGGATGCCGGTGCTGCTGAGAAAGAGGAGCCAAAGAAGGAAGAGGAGGAACGTAATTTGGACTTGTGATTGATATTTGGACCTTACGGAAACGAACTGCGACATTTATAGACTAGTGCTTTAGGTAGTATTTGAAATATTTGATAGCGAAGCGACAGAACGAACTGACCAAGACTTACAAACACTTACCATGTTGAAAGAGCATTGTAATTGGTTTACTAGATTCTGACCGTCTGGCCAGGGATGGATTGGTGCCAGGTTATCTACACTCAGAACACGCTGTTATCGTATGCTTGCAGTTGATCAGGGCGAGGAAAGTGCTTCGTCTCCGAGCTGGACGTATGAGTAACTTTTTTTTATTTTTTATTAAATCTACTATCTGTGGTGTTTTCAATCGTATCGCACGTCTTATGTTGGGGATAGCACTTCTTGAGAAACACTTTTATACGAGAGTTGAAACTTCACAAAATATCCCATACTGGAGTAGAACTACCTGGATTTTCGTATGTAGGGTAGCAAAATAAAACCTTTTGATCAGCGTTCATGCATGAGCTCGTGCACGAACAAGCAGGGTCTTTCTTCAAGTGACATGAATCGCCCAACTCAACTCTGGTCTTAGTTTGCGCAACCTTTGTAGATCATCCAACATTGTCGCCTGACAATCTTTAGCTCGCTCTCCAGTTCAGTTCAAAGAAGAGCTACTCCGTAAGGAGAAATAATTTAGTGTTGCTTCTTCCTGAGCACGAACCATCGTTCTAATAGCCTGACCCTGACAAGCTTGGCACTTCTGACATAACAGGCAAATGCTGTTCAGTGATCTTCATCTTGCTCCACTTTACCCTGCCCATCAGTTGAAATCCCTTGTCGTCCGGGCTGCTTTTTGCGCCCAGGCGGTGAAATTTCATACCTTTTGAGTCTTCGGTAGCTAATGACTTTCGGTTCAGTTGTTATTTGATCTTATCTATATAATGAGTTGCCGCTCAGGTCAAATCCCTTTGGTGTCTTGCCGTGCTCAAGTCGAGTGAGACGTTGAGACTGAACTAGACATTAGCCTCACGCTTTGACAAGCTCATTCGGCAGTTTACTTGCCGGGGCTTGACAGACAGCCCGTTCTCCAATTCAACTGACAGCTAAGCAGAATCAACTTTGTTCCGTTACATAGAGACGAACAGACAAGACAGTCGTGTTCGCTGTTTCCGAGGAAGACGATCGTATCCCATTAATATGAAATCCGAAACTGGAGGACCCAAGGACTGTGTGCAATCCATCCACTGTAAATGCAACCCTCTCCTTTCCATATACGTCAGTGTTATCTATCAAATATTTAGACTCGTCAGAAAACTAAACGAAACAAAGCCACATCCCACAACCCGCACGTGGTATCCGTATCTTTCTATGTAAGCTCGTCCCCCTAATTTAAGTCCTGTAAATCCCCGATACCTATGGCTGTTTGCTGATTAGCGCACCAAAGACGCCACCTGACCCCCGCTAGCGTTGTGCAACTACCAAGGGTCTGAAATAGCGATCGTCATGTATAATTGGGCTCTTTGGCCGTTTCCTTATGGCGGAGTACGGCTCGTCAACACGACATTAGCATGCGAGATTGAACAGTATCCGCTGATGGACATGAAATCCCCCTATGAACCCCGTAGAGTTGCAATAATACGATTATGGTGTTGCAAATCGAGTCCATAAAACACAGCTGATCTGCTGCTTCGAATTGAACTTTTCTCTCTGCTCTTCAGTCTTCAGCACTCTTCCAGTCACTCTCTTAGCCACTCAAACTTTAGGAAGCAATCTTTGCTCCAGTCACTCATTATTATTTTTGTTTTGATTCTTCAATATGCATTTCTCTAGCTTGCTTCCCACTTTGGGAGGTCTCGTGGCCGTTGCCCAGGCCTCTCCTCACCTTTTGCCCAGTGTCGGTCTTGGTCTTGGTGTCGATGTGTCTCTCGGCGGCAAGGGAGCTGGAGTCGAGGCTGGAGTTAACTTGGGATCTACCAAGGACACTGTCACTGACCTTCCCAAGAAGGTCACCGCTGACCCTCTGAAGACTGTCCAGCAGTCCAAGACCAACGGTGTTTCTACTTGCCCTCTCGCCCACAGCTGGGAGGACCACACCCTTTTCCAGGGTGTCGCCGCCCCTGCCTCTGCTTCTGGCCCTGCTATCAAGCTTGGCCTTAACCTCCCCAAGGCCCAGATCCAGGGCGATGCTACCCTTGAGCTCGTCAAGGGTTTCCTCCAGGAGCCTCGCGTCCGCATTGGTCTCGGTGGAGTCAAGGCCTACGTCGAGGTCGACATCTCTGCCTCGGCTGCTGTCCACGAGTCTATTGAGCTCTTTGCTTCCTCTGCTCTCGACATCGAGATCCCCGGCCTTCTTGAGGCCGAGGCCGGTGCTGCTCTTGCTCTCGACCTTGTTGTCGGTGTTGACGCTGCTATTGATCTTTCTGCTGGTGTCTACCTTGCTTTCGGCGAGGAGGCTTTCGTCGAGGTCTCTCTTCTCACCAAGGATATCGTCGATGTTTCCCTCGAGGGACTTGTTACCAAGGCCCTTCCCCTCGGTATCGCTGCTGATGTCGATCTCTCCACCGCTGTCAACCTCCAGCTTGGCCTCCGTCTCCGAACCGAAATCGACCTGGAAGCTGAGCTCGACATCCCCGTGCTCGACATTGAAGCCGGTGCCAAGGTTGCTGTCTGGGTCAGCCTTTTCGAGTACACTGCCGCTCTTGTCGCCACCGACAACTGCGTTGTCTCCGTCGACGAGGTCATTGCTCTCAGCCTCGGTCTCGCCGTTGAACTCAATGTCGAGATTGGCGACATCCTCGACCTCAGCCTCGCTCCTACCCTGACCGTTGAGCTTGCTACTGCTGCCAAGGCCAAGGTCTGCATGCCCAACCGTGGCTCAACTGGACGCTTCATTCAGCAACAGGGCCAGGATGGCGACAAGACCGGGACCCGAACCATCTCTCTTGCTACCGTCCCTGCTGGATCTGAGTCTACTTCTCAGGGTTATGCTCTCCCTGACGCCTCTGGTGACTACTCTGATCCTGAGGCCACTGGCAACTCTCCCCTCTACGGATCTGCCGCCGAGCCTGTCACCACTGCCCCTGCTGTCACCACTGCTCCTGCTGTCATCGCCACTCCTGCTCATGCTAACGGCACCGTTGGCGATGTCACCCGCACTCTCACCTCTACTCACGTCTACACCGTCACGAGCTGTGCTGCCTCCGTCATCAACTGCCCTGCTCGCTACACCCAGAAGGTCGTTACCTCTACCATCATCGAGAGCACCTACGTTTGCCCTGCCACTGAGACTGGTGCTGTCCCTGCCATGACCACATCTACTCACGCTGCTCCTGTGCCTGTCACCACCATCACGGACACTCTGACCACTGTCGTCCCATGCAAGACTCGCACCACCAAGACCTTCCAGCCTCCCACTACTCCCCCTCCTGCTCCCACCGTCACCATTGTCGAGAGCACCACCTACTGCCCCGAGACTGGCAAGTCCACCAAGACTGACGGCTCTGACGTTCCTGTCGTGACCACTGGTGTTCCCAGCAAGGAGGTCCCTAACCCCCCTGCTCCTACCACCGAGGCCAACGAGAAGCCCACCCACTCGGTCCCTACTCCTGAGAAGCCGACTGGTGACAAGCCTGTTCTCCCTCCTGTCGCCACTGTTCCCTACCCTCCTCACGGTAACGGAACTATCCCTACTCCTGTTCCTTCCGCCCCTGTTGTCCCTAGCTCCTATGTCCCTCCTGTTGTCAGCACCCCTGTCGTCCAGCCCCCTCACTCTGTTGTTACTCCTCCTGTCTACCCTCCCCCCGCTGAGGTTCCCCCTACGGTTTCTACCCCAGC